>APFE030366232.1:0-76851 GCA_000404065.3 Pinus taeda | reverse complement strand
CTGATTGAATTCATTTTAACAACAGGAGAAAATATTTCATCAAAATCAATCCCTTTCTTCTGTGCAAACCCCTTCACCACAAGTCTAGCTTTGTACCTCTGTTTTCCTCCATCTTCTTCCTTCAACCTGTAAACCCATTTATTCTTCAATGTAGTTTTTCCTGCAGGCAACCTGACTAAATCCCAAGTCTGGTTATGCATTAAGGAGTCCATCTCTTCTTCCATGGCTACCTCCCACTTCTTCCTGCTTTCAACCTACATTGCTTCTTCATAACATTTGGGTTCACCAGAATCAGTCAACAATAAATAATATAATGAAGGATAGTATCGTTCATGGGGTATACTTATCCTCGTAGATCTTCTAACACCACTTTCAGGTGTTTAGGGTGCCTGTTGCTGTTGTGGTCGTCGTTGTTGTTGTGGTTGTTGATTATTATTATTTCCAGGCACCTTTACTTTTTCAGTGATTTCATCAAAAACTGCATATTCCTTGTTTTCTTTTTCCTATTTCTTTTCCTGCAACTGATTCTTATACAGGACCTTTTCATTGAATATTACATCTCTGCTCCTAATGATTTTGTGATTTTTGTAATCATATAAGCGATAACCAAAATCATTAACACCATATCCAATAAAGGTACATTTCTTTGACTTTGCCTCAAGCTTTGTTCTATTTTCTTTATTAATATGGGCAAAGGCCTCACAACCAAAAGGCTTTAAAAAAGAGTAGTTTACCTTTTTACCTATCCATGCTTCCTCTGGAACACCACCATCCAAGGAACTTGAAGGCCCTCTTTTTATTAGATAAATAGCAATATCTACAGCATCAGCCCAAAATTGCAAAGGCAATCTTGCATGCAATCTCATGCACCTTGCATGTTCCATGATTGTTTTGTTCATCCTTTCTGACACACGATTTTCTTGTGGTGTTCTTGGAACTGTCTTCTCTCTTCGAATTCCATGCTCTAAACAGTACCTATCAAACTCTTTGCTGCAATATTCACCTCCATTGTCTGATCTGAGACACTTCAATTTCTTTCCTATCTCAATCTCAACCAAAGCTTTCCATTTCTTGAAAGTATCAAATACATTAGATTTATTCTTAACACAATAAATCCAAGTTTTTCTAGTTGCATCATCAATGAAAGTAACATAATAATGAGATCCACCAAGAGATGATACCTAAGCAGGTCCCCATACATCTATATGCACAAGCTCTAATTTTTTGCTCTTCTTTTCTTTTCCAACTTTGAGAAATATGACTCTCTTTTGCTTTCTATAAATGCAATTCTCATAGAAGTCCAAGTCAACATTCTTCAAGCCCGGCAACAAATTCCTTGAGTGAAGAATTTTCATCCCCTTCTCACTCATGTGTCCGAGCCTATGATGCCATAATGTTGCATCTACTCCTTTGGAATTTAAAGCATTAACAGAGTTAGAAATACCATTGCATTAATACAATGTACCGACCTTTTCACCTTTTTCTATTACCAGGGCTCCTTTGGTGACCTTCCAAGCCTTATCTGTGAAAGTTGTCACACAAACTTCATCACCTAACTGCCCTGTTGAAATCATATTTTTCTTCAAATCTCGAACATGCCTTACCTCCTTTAGTAGCCATTGGTTTCCATTCTACTGTTTTACAAGAACCTTACCCATTCCAACAATTTTACAGGGTTTATCATCACCCAAATGAACTTGGTCCAAAATCTCCTTGACATAGTCTTGGAAAATATTTCTTATCAGGTGTGGCATGGAATGAGGCCCCTGAATCTACCACCCAGGAATCAGTAATATTTTCGAAAGAAAGAACCAAAGCAACTTGTAACACCTCACCTATCACATTTGCTTCATGATTGTTTTCTTGTTGTGTATCTCCTTCTTTTCCCTTCCGAGATCTATAGTCTTTCTTTAGGTGTCCTTTCTTTCCGCATTTCCAGCACACTATACCCGATCTGGACTTGGATCTGCCTTTCCTTGATTTAATGCGATATCCTGAGCTCTTCCCTCTTTCCATTTTTCTTCCCCTAGACTCTGCACTCAAAGCATTAATCGATGTCTCACCGGAGCTTTTCCGTCGCATTTCCTCATTCAAGATAGCATCGACAACAACATCAAACTTTAAAGTACTAGATCCAGAAACAGAGTTACTAATGGCCATTACTAAATCATTCCAACTTTCTGGCAATAAGCATAAGAATAATAGAGCTCTAACTTCATCATCAAAGTTTACCCCTATAGAACATAAGTGACTTGTAATAGTATTAAAATCATTTAAATGGTCTACAACAGATCCACCTTTCAACATCTTCATATTAAATAACCGTTTCATAAGAAATACCTTGCTTAAGGTCGAGGGTTTTTCATATAGTTTCTCCAACGCCTTACTCAAACCCTCTGTCGTTGTTTCCTTCGAAATGTTGAAGGGAACTGATGCTGCAAGGCACAATTGTACTGTTCTGAGTGCCTTTCTATCAAGAAGGTTCCATTCTTCATCTGTCATACCCGTCGGCATCTTTGTTTTTCCGCTCAATGGTAGGTACAGATCTTTCTGATACAGATAATCTTCCATCTGCATCTTCCACAACGAGAAGTTTTGGCCATTAAATTTCTCAACCCTAAACTTACCATCTTTCGCAATTACTCCCACTCAAACAAGGAACCCTTCTTTCCTGCGAGTTTATTAGACAAATAGACCTTCGGCCCTGATACCAGTTGTTAGAAAATTATATATTACGGAGCAATGGAACACATAGAATATTGCAGAAATATAAACATAGAAAGCACATAAAACTAGAGAGACACAGATATACGTGGTTCACCCAGTTTGGGCTACATCCACCCTGAAAAACCAGTCCTTCCTTTCTATTATCCAACAAAATGAAGAGACACAACCTACAGCAGATCTGCTGTAATATCCTCTATTTTCTCTCACAGTCTCACCTCTCTATTTCTCGCTCGTAGAATACACATCTATTACACAACCTCAAATAAAATGTCCTCATACAAGGAGAGGGGTTTCATTCTAGGGCAAAAAACCCTAAACTAAACATAAGTTCTACCGTTAGATCATCCGCCTAATGAATGGCCTAGATTGACTAGAAATTATTATACTTTTACAAGGAAATTTTACATATGTTTTTAGCTTCGGGGGTGTTGCCCAAGAAACCCCCGCTGGGGGACCGCTGGCCCCTGAACCCCCCAGCCAAGGGGGATCAACCCCCCCGAAGCCCCAAGGGGGGGGTGGACAAGTCCCCCCGCAACCCCCCCCCGTGTGGAGGGGTGTACAAACTTCCTGGGGTATACATCCGGCTGAAACAAAGACATCTAAAAAATCATGCTCCATACTCAACACAGTCGGCTCCCAGACACCTCATAAGTACTATGGCCCGAACCCGAGCACAATTCATGGAAGAAATGCAGCTGAATCTTGAAGAGCCAGAAGGTGGGAGTCAGGTGTCGAGGGTTCCAAAATCCCCACGTACACCATGAAAGAAGAAGACTAAGCAAAATATAGGAACAGTTCGAGCCTCACCACGGTTTACCAAGCAATCCACAGCCGATAAGAGAAAAGTTGTTTCCACCGAGACTGATGAGGATGATGATGCTCTCCAAGAGTTGCTTGACCAGATAGATGTGCAGGCCGAGGAAGAGATGGATGCATTCCAACTCTCATCGTTACCCCCATATCTTTCTCCATGGTGAGGGTCCACCAAGTTACCCAAGGACTTAGACGTTGCGAAGGCTGAGCATCAGACTCCACTCCTTCCAGATGACATAAGGTTCAAAGGCTTGCCGTTGGGACGCGTTCTGAGCCCCAAGTTTGAAGATTAGGATCTGAATGTTCCTGATAAGTTCCCTAATCTAGCCAAAGACATGTTATTACCACGGGTATGGCTACTAGGTGTGGAGAAGGCGGGCATCCTCAACCTCAGATGGCTACCCCATTACCACCACATGGCTATTGCCATATTTGTAACCCGGCAACTACTCTGCCTGGTACATGATGAGTTCGTGTGGTTGGAAGAGTCGATCCCGATCACAGCTAAGCTAATCCTCTGAATAACGCACCTACTACTGAAGGGGAATGATCCTGCTGACACCCTAGGGACCAATAACAAGGTAGGGCTTGCCGAAGCAACAAAAAAATGATATCAACTAGAGAAAGGTAAGCACAGATATGTCATATCTAGCGTCAACAACCGAGCCGTCTGAGTGGCTACCCAGCTCCTCATTTGTAAACTCATGAGGAAATGCCATGCAAACAAAGTACTCGCTTCTGTCATTGCACTAGCCGGACAATGTGCAGAAGGGGTGCAGTTCAATTGGGCACAGTTCTTATGCAATGAATTCCTGACCAACTGTCAAGAAGCTCAGGACAAAGGTAAGACATTTCACTATGCATGGTTTCTTTTGTCAATTCTCTTGGTTATAGGTGAGCTACCACAAGATAGCCAGTTCCCCGGCATTACAAATGATCTCCCGGAGGTGGTGTGGTATATGGCATTGGGCAATACCAAGGATGTGACAAGGGTTTCTGCAATTCGCACTTTCTGGACCTCTATGGAAGGAAGTATAAGGATAAGGATTTCTCGACGACCGTGAATGTCTCCAATGATCTATAATAATTTCCAAAGCACGGTCGAGTTCAAAGATGACATGCATCACTGGTACATTCAGGCGCAGAAGGATTTGGAATAGTCTTGGGTCACACTTCCGCTCATGGCAATAGATGAGGCAATCTATGCAGTTTTGGTAGTGTGGCCACTCAAATGGTGTGCCCCAGATAAGGCCATCCTTGACCAACTCGCCATGCAACAACAAAAGAAGGATCAATAGCAACAGCTCATGCACCTGGCAGAAAAAGCACGCCAAGAAAAACATATGGCCTTGCAGCAAGACACGGCTAACTATCCACTGGTAGAAGAGATCACGGCAGACCAAGTATTGAAGTCAGACTAGGAAATAGAGGTGTAGGACCATGCTGATCGGGGCAAGCGATCACTCACATAGGACTCACCAACTACCCGGAAAAAGTCCAGAATAACGAAGGCTTTGGAGAACTAATTCACAGCGAGTCCTACCACTACTAGTGCCTTGCCCGCTCTAATTACAAAGCAAACAATTTTGTTTGGGGAGATCAAGCTACAATTGGAGGCAATGCAGGCACACTCTCTAGGCAGAGTTATATTCGATGATAATACCAGCACAGCTGAGTAGATGATGCACGCGCCTATACCAAATATTTTACAGTTGCCATCCAATGATATCCTAGCTAAAAGCACCAGTGACAACCATAGTTGGGAGTCAAATCTGACTGCCCTACCTAGGGGGTCACTCTACCAACTGCAGGACGGAATCACTAGCGAACTCTGGACTCAAGAAAGTCACTCCCTTCACACCTTAAGGGAGCAAAAATCTGAGTTAGAATAGGTAAGTCTTCAGCACACTGCCTTGGTTGAATGCCAACAGGATGTTGAACAAGTCGTAACAAAAGCATGCAGGATGGTCCTAGCGTTAGATATCCCCATGGACCTTCCAGCTATTACCAAGGTTCAACATATGGCCACAGGAGCCCGCATGGTCCAAGAGGCAGCCGCAAAAGAAAAAATGGAGCTTACTTAACAAATAGCAGAGCTCAAACTATAGGTGCAGCAACCATTGGTAGACCAGGAACAACGTCACTTGAAAATTCAAGTGGGCATAGAAACAATGAAGTGTGTTGTCCGTGACTGTTCGGGGCTCTTAGATCAGTGAATTGGTATACTTACATCTCTCCAAGAGGACCCCACCATACAACACATAGAAGTTGAGGTGCGCACACCACAACAGGCCTATGATACCGCTTGCAGGGATGCATAGATGGTCACTCTCACACAACAGCTAGCTAAAATGCGGGAGGCCCAGACTTTCAAAGCCCAAATGGACGTTACACAACAACAAAAGGCAGAGCTTAAAGAACACATGCAGTCGTGGCCCGATGAAGCATTTTCCGTCTCTACAATGATTGAGGGCAAGTTAGCACACATGCAAGCAGTTTGTGATTCCGAGCAGGCGAGTCCAACTAACACGGATGCATCTGTGACTCGGGTGGAATAGGTAGAACGAATCACCGCACAGAATTTGTTGAGGAAACACGTGTTGTGCAGAAGTTAGTAACCAACCTCTGTGAAAATATCGCCATGCTAGCCGAGTGACTCGAAACGAGTCACGATGATTGTTTTGGGGGATTGTTGGGTAGCGGAAGCCCCACGCAATGGTTACAGGGTGCAAAGCTGGACATTTTGGGTAAAGTTAGGATAAAGACTCTGCTGAACACGCAGAGTGCGAATTGTAATAGGTTGATTCAAAGGGTAGTCTGCCCAAAAACAATGTAAAAATATGTAACTAGGGTCAGCTATGCAGGGGGTCGCAGGCCAAGGGAGGGTATAATAGAGCGAGGCTCTATGGGTAGAAGTAGTAGAATTTTGATAGTAATGAATGTAGTGGGCACTTGAATCAGAGAGATTGGAAGCGTCTGTAAGTCCGAGTCGAGGGATAAGGGTAGTAGGGAGAGGCTTTGCAACTGTGTGCATAGAGGCCTGGAAAGTCTACAGCTATGGGCGCAGACCCCTGTAGCTCTGTCCATAGGGTAGATCTGGATGTATTGGTGAAGGATAATAATAAAGATAAGTTTACTTCTATAATTCTGTGTTATCGCACCTCTGTCTTTATGGTTTACCTTTCTATATATGATTAATGCAATTGTGATGAATGTATGTGAATCTGGGTTCATCTTGTGCAAATAAATTATGTTGGTTAAATGTTTGCTGAAAGATCCTGTTGAATAATTTTGAATCATGAATGGCACATGAATAAGAAAGACCTAATCACCCTAGATCGGTGCGAAGGCCAAGCAGCACAGAGCTATAGATCAGTGCACGAATCATCTAGACATCCCTAGGGTGTGGAAACCTAGTTCTAGCACCCTCCCCTGCTACCTTGGGTGAGACCTCAGTCCATGCTCCACGGGCTATCGCCGAAAGGGCTGGTAGATGCAAGATTTGTTTGGCTAAATAACTCTTCCGAACTTGGGTCAAGCCCAAACAAGCCAACAAACCCTATGACTCAATTACAACTTCGCACTCCACACCCACAAATCGCGAAGTCTTTACATTGGACTTAGTCAAAACTTGGGATTTAAGCCCCAAAACGTTCCTTGGGGGGATCCCATGCCCAACAGGTCCCCAACACAAACATCATGACTTGCTCTCGGGTCACTCTATCGATGCAGAGATCTTCATGCGGAGACCTCCCAACTCTGCTCGGACTGCTGCAAGGTCGGCAGCGCACTGAGCGGTTGCCTATTGTATCTCTTGTACACGTTGTTCGAAGACCGTGGTGTCAAAACTGCTCCCTTGTATCTGTTCCTGCGTCCCCTGCATCTGCTTTAGCTTGCCTTCAATTTTTGTTGTGATTATGAAGGCCTCGTCGATCCAAGGTTGAACATGGGCCTTCAAAACTGCTTCTCTATGTCGCGCTGCGTCTACTTTCTCCTTAAGTGCTTTGGCCTATTGCATTCATGCAAGCCTCTATGTGAGGGCCACTATCTACGCAGTCCCTTTGATGTTTTCATACTGTTGTCGTAGCTCACGTGCCTCTATTTCTAAGCGTTGTATGTTTGGGTCCTCTCACAGAGTGGTGAGGACCTCGAACGATTCTTCCAACATTTTTGTGTAGTCCCTCACCACATTGTTGATCTCCTCCATTCCCGATGTAATGGCGTTGGCACGCTATTCCCTTACCTATAGAGGAGTTGAAGGCTGCACCTTCAACCGCAACTCTGCTATCTAAAGGTTCAGCTCCATCTAAACCTTGGCCATTTCTTCTCACACCTCGTGCACTCCTGCTGCTAACCTCGGAATGTGTGCCTCTATTGGTGCTTCTGCTTGGATGGCCAACTCAGGGACCATCTGGTAGGCCTCCTCAACCACCTACACCATCTATTGGTTTTGCACCACAACCTTGTCATGTTGTAGGCTCAGTTGTTCCATGTTCATTCTTCATTCACTCAACACCTGTAGCGTGCAACCCTCCCTAGCTCGCAGCTCTGTAGTCACTCCATCCTGCAAGACATAGAGCGTCTCCTGAGGGAGCGCAACCATGTTGATTCCTACCCCTTTCAATGCACTGACTATGGGCCTATCAACCTCATATTTTGTAACCAGTGCCCCCTCTAGCAACACTAATGTGTTGGTTGTGTAGGCGCATAGCATTTCCTCAGTCGCGGCCATTCCTACTACGAGGTTGGTCGAGAGAGTACCAGCCTAGGGAGTGTGCACCTACAACTCCTGAATCTATGTTTAGAGGGCCCCCAACACAATCTAATTCTCCTCCGCCAACTGCTAGAGGGCCTCCATTGTGACTTCACACACCGACCCCCTATATCATGCAGATCTCCCTCAGTGAGGGTGATCAGGTCAAAAGAAGTCTTAGACGCTTTTGACTTCTTTCGTTGCCCCACCTGCTCTCTCGGGTACTAGTGCTTTAACTGTGTTGGCTCTGTTTGTAGGTCCATGCTACCCTCCACTATTGTCTCCATTTCTTGTTCTTTTTCAGGTGAAGGTGACTTTTGGCCCTCGCACTCCTTCTCTGCGACCTTTTGTGCTTCTATTGTGGCCTCTTTTCTTCTCTTTTCTACCAACTGCGCCATCCGCAGTTTTGTCTCCTCCTTCTTTCGCTGGGCAGCAGAATTTTTCGTTCTATCGTGAAGGTCATGGGAGAGCGCCACTCCGGCAGCCATGCCTTAAGTACATCGAAGATAACATCATCCGTGGCCATGTACGGGATCTGATTCCACTTCTTTGCGAGGTCCTTGCGCTCCATGATGTATACATGGTGGAAGTTCGCCTTGACCTCCGCGAAGCTTTGTAAGCTCTTATAGACAGTGGGTGATAATTGCAACTTACAGTTAATCCCCATTCTGATGTTCATCTCCATGAACACCCAGAATCTTTTACGATCTCGGATCTGATTCGCGTCTTTAGTGGCCCACAGTGAAGCGTACTTCACGGCCTCCAGAATATCCCTCGCAATTGTGGGAAACTAGGTATCCTTAGGCAATTCCCCAGCCACCAGCACTATGGATAGCAGAAGCCGTGCATAATGGAAGGTTTTCACTAGTTCCTATGCCTCGTAGAAATTTTCCAAGAACTCCTTGTACAAGAATTCAGACCAGTTAAACTAGACCCCCTTTGCACACTACTTGGCAAGTGCAAACACCAATGCCGACACCTCATCTGCGTGACACTTCTGCATGACCTTACCTGCCAATATCTGAGTCACACCTCAAACTGCCTTGTTGTTAATACTGGAGATCGCATAGCCCTTTTTTCTTCTCTAGCTTATATTTCTTTTTCATGGCCTTTGCGATGGCCAAATCATTGCTTTTGCCCTCCAAAATGTCTGCTAAGTCTTCCCCTTTACAAGGGAGTTCAGTAATTCTATGGATTAGGTGGTCCGTGATGGGGATGGGCTCCTCCAGCCATAAACACCAACCATGCACTAGGCAGAGTAGCTGCCTGATGACGAAGATAGTCACTAGGGCACGATGGTAATGCGGCACCCAGAGTAGGTTCAACAACCCTGCCTTTTTGACTTTGCATAACTACTTGTGTGGATCTAACTCTATGAATCCTATCATGGTGTTTTGCTTCGGCTTCATGAGCTATGGGATTGCCAAGTGAGGTAATTTCTTGTGGTTAGCAAGATCCCAATCTTCGAACTTCAAACTTGCCACCCATCCCAAGTGCGTTCCTTCATAAATGATATCATTCGGGAGGAAAGGAGTCTACATAGAGCTCTTACTCTCATCAAGGTCCTTGGGCACATTTGTCTTCTCCTTCCACAGAGGAACATACACGGGCAGCCTGGTTGGAGGGTGTGCGCCCTTGGTTTCTTCCTCCATGTCTTCATCCTCATCCTCTTCGATTAGGATGTCCTCAAGATCTTCCTCCTCCTCATCGGTTTCCAAATTAACCACTTCCCCTTTTTCCTCCATGGTCAATTTAGTTCTCAGCAAGTTTTGAGGGGACATGCGCATCAGAATTCATGGGTTGCTTATCTTTCTTAGGCCTCGACATGCGTGGTGATTTAGGGATTTCCGCAACTATCTCGGTGCTCTCAGGGGCATCTTCTACTGTCATGGCCTACGCGGATTCTTTAGAAGTCATTTCTCTGATTTCCCTGGCTTCTTCAAGAGTTGCCATTCTATTTGTCTAGAAATCTATCAATTGCACAACCAGGTGCTCAAACAGTTCTCTCAATAGGTTAAACCAGTCTTGGTTTAGAATAGTCTAGGTGCACGACAACTCAATTCATAAATGACCAAGTGTTGTTTGCTTGGCAGCCCTTTGCAATTTATAGCGCCTTTTGAAGTCAAATTCGACCGTTCCCCCCAAATCCGATCCATTAATGCTCCCTTGGCGGCAGCTTTTCCAAATCTTGCCCATAAATCTCATCTTAAATGTGTGTCGCCCACTCTATTTGGTCTCAAATCAAGCATCACAACGTGAATAGTGACTACAACGGTCACTTTACAACCAACCCGCGCGACAACACAGCCAGCCTTGTGCTATCGTGGACCCTATGACACTTCTCTCCTGCGCACAGCCCTGACATCGTGCAGCTCTCGGGCAGAGTAGTTTATAGTGCCGCACCTCCTTCCAACTTCCTGGAGCGCTAAGACTATGCGTCCCACGGCTAGTCAGGTGGCCGAGCCACCTGTATACGGCTTCAACTGACCATCAATCACTTTTCTTTGAAAAAAATATGCCTTTTATTTTTACTGTCTTCGTCACACACATCACTATCTACATCGCGTCATCATTGGTGATTCCTCTAATAATATACGTTCTAATCCAAGGCATCAAGTTGATCAAATCTCAACAGTAGTCCCCAATTTTTTCAATGTAATTGTGCGCACCCTCTTTTATCTAGAAAATCCTTCTTTATTTCTTCCTCAAGCTTCTTGACTTCCGCTTCCATCGAAGTGCTTTTCTCTCTTAACCACACTCTTTCTTTCATGAGTTCTTGGAGCTTAAGATCACCCTATTGGATTTCTTCATGAGGTCCCAAACATTCTTTTTCATTCAGCTGTGCGATCCCTTCTTCCAAGGCTCCACGAACGGTCATCCACAGGCACTACTACACGCGGACTAGGCATAATATACCCTATTGGGACTACAACGTTTGCTCCAGAAGCCAGCCTAGAAGGTGTCTGTCCCATCAATTTCTTGTACATTGTCCTATAAGCCCACAAAACTGCTAGTATGCGCAGGTCCCAATCACTTGGATACGCATTATATACCCTGTTCAGTGCTTCGCACACTTCGTTAAAGGCTTTTGCATGGTAACCTTCTGTACACTCATTCTTCCACACTTTGTCGTCCCAACTGGAAGGGTCGTTTGCACAATTTCCTCGCCAACACGTGCTTATTGACCATGTTCCCCAATGCGAAGTCCATGTGCATCCACGCAAGTTGTTTACCATATGCCTGTACCCACCTAGACAGATGCGTGCATAGACCATCCCGTACATTGTATTTATCTGTTAGCCACATCTGAGGCTTCCCAAAATGCATGTGCATCATTCTCCTGCACTTGTGCCAGTCCTAAAATCTTCCTTGGTGCATACCCCACCACCTCGCAGTGTAGTGCATAGTACCCATTTCAAAGCCTTGAAACGTTGTTGTTCTGGCACCTCCCTTTCAAACATATTCAAGAAAGTATCTACCTCACTTAACCCATCATAAGTAGGCAGATCCCTCACTTATATCGATACGCAGAGCAACGATCTTGTCATCATATTACAGTTCAGTGTGGTCACCTCGTGTAACTGTTTATACCATCACTCTATCTCCTCATCCGAATCTGATGTACAGGAGATTTTGCACTCCCATGAGATCCATCCATCTTTGGTGGGATTTACCCAGTCTTGCTCTCATGCAGTTATCTTGTAGATGCAATCCAAATCGTCATCGCTTTCATAGTCATGCATCAGCTCTGTGTAGTGTGATCCTTCTGTAGGGTCCAAAGGTACGACTACGCACAGAGACTTTTTCTCAAAAGTCATCTTGCGTTTTTTTAGATTTATCACCCCATTCATGTCAGTGGCCCAATCTATTCCTAAGAGCGCGGGGTAGGGGTTGTTGTCATCAACAATCTCTATCACTTCAAAGTCTGCTAGCATGCTTGCCCCTTCAATATCCACAGTGATTCCCTGCAGTCTCCCCATAGGTATTATCTTTTGTTGGTTCATCATTCGCAGCTGAATAGGAGACCATTGCAGCATAGGCCTTCACATGCGCTCCCATGTCTGCTTTGACAGAACGTTTGCATCCGACCCTAGGTCCAGAATTACTTGGTCCATCTCATATTCTCCAATCTGTGCAGTCAACCTCATTTCTCTTCCCGTTCTCGTCGCATGCTTTCCAATCTTCCAAACTACGCGCGGTTCTCCTGGCGTAGTCCCAATGCATCTATTAATGAGTTCCTGCAATCCCTTTACAGCCTTACTGTCGCACAGTAGCTTCATGCATGTTTCTAGGAATGTTGTAAGCATAGATGGTTCCATTTCCAGCTCCAATCTATCTTTGCTTCCTGGAGTGGAGGCATCAGCAAAGCTCTTCCTAGCTTCCATGAAGGTTTCCTTAGCATGCTCCAAATCAAACTCTGGTTCTTTCATCAGAGCCCTGCGAACCCAAGTACTATCTTCAGGTTGTTTACCTTTATCATTTACTATTGTAATTCCACTTCGGAGCACAATATTCACATTTGGGTCTTCCTCGCGTGGCTCAGACCTCATCATCTGTAGGTTCTGAGTTGGGGGAGGTTGGAGCACTCGCTCATTACGCAGCCTAGCTAGCAGTGTGGGACAATCCTCCGTCTCATGATCAAAAACGGTACAATACAGACATGATGGACGCATTGGATTCGTATAATCATGGGCATAATTTTCTGGCCCCCCACAATTGTAACATATCAGTTGTTCGCGACCTCTTCCAGGTCCTCCTCCACCTCGGCGTCGTCCAAGCCCCTAAAATCCAGTTCATGCCACTCCTGCGTTCTAGTCAAGGGACCGCATTTCAGCCTGAACTCTATAGGTGGGAGTCCTATCTATCATTAGCTCATAGCTTCTACAGGTGCGCTCATCGTGTCCAACCGATCTACAAAAATTACAAAACAACTATTGTGAATTCTGTGTGTACTTCTATAACAAATGGCAACTGTCCATAGCATGATTTCCTCCTATTTGACAAATTGCACACCACAAAGCAAGCATTGCACTAGGTCCTGCTTGTGCCTTCGGTATTAATGGCATTGACCCTCCTCCCATGAGGTAATTCATGAACACTGAGCAGTGGTCCTTATCATGTCCCTAACCCTTGCATTTTATGCACCATACTTCTTCATGCACTTCTGGGCGAGCTGTCCTGTCCTGTTTCAGACTCTGCATCTCAAGGCATAAGTTTTCCAACTACACGTGGATCTGCTGAACTCCCAAGTTAGGATCCTTTATCGGGGTCTCATGTAGCCTCATCACAATCTCCAAGGCCTCTAACTGGGTTGTTAACCTCTGTTGCTATAGCGTGTTCCTTAAATGCGGCATTAGCAATGCTACAAACCATTCGCGATGTTTTCCATCTGTCAGAGTCATATTAGCTTCGTGAATTGTGCACCTCAGTCTTTGATCCAACTCCTAAGGAGTCTTTCCTGGTAGAATTGTGATCTCTTTGAATCCAATGATCGACTGCGACTACGACTTCGGCCTGCTAAATTCTTCATTTAGTGCAATTTGGATATCCACGCTCCCTGCATTCGGATTGTCATTATAATGCTTAATATACCAAGTAAGCATGTGATCGTGCAGAGCATTTACCAACGTCGCTTTCTTTATATTATCATCTGTAACTCCCTACACTTTCCATAGAGCCCTTATCATGAACCAAAACTAGTCTGAATCTTCATTTCCTACTCCCTTGAACACCGACAACTTTATCGCACTTTTCATATTGACTCGCAGTGGTGGCAAAGGTGGTACAGGTGAAGATGGGGGTGAAGTCGGTGAAGCTGGTGGTGGCGTGGGTGGGGGTGGTATGCTTGGAATCCTCTATCTTATCAAATTGATCGCACTACTCGATGAGACCTTCGCGAGCTCTTCCTCGTTCCTTCGCGGAGGTGAAATCAAAGGGGTATTCTCGGGTCCCTTACTTCCTTCATTTCTGTAGGTTTTTCCACTTTGCGTAGCTCCAGACATCATGGTAATTGCATAACCCTCTTTTCACACAATAAAATTTTAATCCAAATATTTAGAGACTTTATGTACTGACCTCGCAGTAATTTAAGAAAGCATCTCTCTGCCTCGCTATAGCTCACTGAAGTATCTACCGCGAACTCAGTAATGAATCCTCCTATAATCTAATTGAGCCAGTGATCAACAGTGCGCGCGATCTTATCCTCTGATACTTCCAATCTATGTACCAACTTTGGGGTCCACACAATAGGATTGTCGAGTTTCCACCTTCCTTGGCTATATGCTAGCTTTACGATCCAATCGTACAACTCAGTAGGGAAAGATGTGAAGAAAATTTTGTGGATATCCATGTACATGTAGCAGTCTAACCACTCTTCCTTTGATAGTCGCAGATTCCTGTTCTCCTGCACTGTGAACTCGTGAATTCTCCTATCCAACAACCCTTCAATTTCTTTCTTAGTTGGATTCCAATGATACGACATCAGACATCTCTATGCAGATTCCAGTCCCAGCAATGGAACCATTTGTTGGCTTGATGGGGCCTGACCCACGTTCGGAGTTATTTAGCCAAATAAATCCTTGTACTGTTGGCCTTTTCAGCAACAATCCGCAGGGTGCAAACTGAGGTCTCATTGGAAGCAGTATGGGGGGACACTGGAACCAAATTTCTGCACCTTTGAGATGTCTAAGGGGTCAATTTAGTGCAACTATGACTATCTTCATGCATTTTGCTCCGCACACTTTCCTGACCTACGAGGCTTTCGTGCCCTATTATATCCACCTTCACACAGCCCTAACCAGGGGTTGTGAAGCTTTCATGCTGCTAGAGCAACGATCTGCACTATTTCCCCAAGTTACACTGCGGATCTTACTTATCTTCTTATAACAGTTAGTTATCTTCACATGGATAGATACTTTATCTTATATTCACTTATTCAACATATTCATATAAGTTCACGCAGTAAATAAACAGGAAAATTGCAATTCATACCCAATATATTTTAATGCATAAAATAGGAAACGATACACAGAAATAATGTAAAACTTCTCTTTATTAATGCTTCAATCAGTTACAAACTCAACCTACCCTGCGCACTCAGCTGTAGGGGTCCGCACACTCAGCTATGGACTAATAGGCCTCTGCGCACTCAGCTGCAGAGCCTTCTCCTACTCTATGACCCAAAGACACAACTTTACACTTTAGACTCAATGCTTCCTCATTAGATCTTCTTCTATTCCTTCTATCTGATGTCTCTTTACACTTAGAGCCTTACTCTATTTATACAATCCCATGGTCCACGGGCCATGGGTAGAATTCTCAAACTGACATTACATTTACAAAAGTAAGGCCAGACAACCCTATGACTTAATTACAACTTTGCGCTCCACGCCCACAAATCGCAAATTCTTTAGATCGAACTTAGTAAAAACTTGGGCTTTAAGCCCCAAAACGTGCCTTAGGGAGATCCCATGCCCAACAACTAGTATATGTTCTTTAAAGCATTTTCATATTGTTTTTTTAATGAGGAATACAAAGAATATTATCCATCTTTGTGGCTGGCTCAAAACTGTTGTGATTATTTTGAAAGTTGTATTCAATATTTGGAAGGTTACTATGAACATGATCAGTAGATACTAGAAGCTTTGGATGAAAAACATTTTCAACACCATTAATAGAAACTAGAAACTAGTTGCCATAATAATCATGAAAATTGTCATACATTAGTTTCTTCATTGGTTTTTGATGAAATAAGACAGCATGCTATTGGAAGTCATGTTCCTTCACCTAAATTTGATGAAAGTTTGCAACTATCTTTCTAGCCTATGTGTGACCAAGTTAGTGATGGGGGTAGTCAATGAACTCTTTCTACTTTTCATTCATTTTTTGACTCAATCATTAAAAGAGAAGAGGTTACCTCAGATACTTTTTAAGATCAAGATTAAATTACTGTTGAATTGAATAAAGGGTCATTTTTAGATAGCCCTATTGCACATGTTATTGTTGTTATATTTGATAAGATTCAAGAACATTTAGAGTGTTTTCCTATTGTAAATGGAAAGGATGATAAACTGGTTGTTGTTTTTCCATTTGAAAACGATCATGAGTTTTATAATGATCACTCTAATAAAATAGAACAAGAAACATTTTTTCTTGGTTCTTTTGAATATCAAAATGACATTTCCATCGAAATACATAAGCCATTTTCAAATTTTCCTCAAACATGTCAAGAAGTTGTTTCATCTAAATATGTTCAAGAGTATACAACACATCTTCGCATTATGGATGATGAGAGTAAAACACAATTTACTACCATTCTATTTGAAGGGGATTATTCTCAACACATAGACAAACTAGTAGTTTGGAATGAGGTTTCCTTTCATTCTTTAAAACATCCAGAAGATCTTATGTTTCATGTTTTCCATGATCCTTTGGTCAGTTTATTGTAGTCATCAGTGAAAGTAGAATTTTATTGGTTCATCAATACAGGCATTGGATCTAAATGGAAGTTTGAGTTTCTATCCTTTGAGTTCTTCTTTTCTTTGCAGACAATGTGACTAGGGGGCAATCGAGAAACCACTTTCTTGATTGGCTGCTTTGGCACTTTTATGTCACTTAATTTAGCAGTTGATATCAGTTATTAGAGTGAGTGGGTGTGATGAATAAGCTCCACCCTTTGATCATTCTTTTCAGTTTTTAGTATACAATTTAGATTTCATTTTAGAGAATGGATTTGATTCAGTTTTAAGAGTAGAACAAATTATTAATTGGTTTATAGTTGAAGTGGTTTCATCGTAGAGCATTTCGTAGGCTTGGGATAAGCCCAAAGGATCATTCTATTATTATATGGTGTTCGTTGGCACCTCACAGGGAGGATGCCATCCCTAGTTGGAGGCACTATTAAGGTCCTATAATATAGGTAATATGTTTTTTTAGTTATCTATTTTGGAAATTTGTTGGTAAAGTTTAGACAACGAATCACTTGGGGTCATAGCCTAAAGGTTTGCTTGTCCAAGGAGCCATTTAGTTCTTGAACTCTGGTGGCCAAGAAAAAATATGGATTTTTGGGAGATTTTTTGCATATAAATTCTGAGTCAGATCATATGGTTGTTGTTTTCATGGTAAAATGCTCAGAAGCACCTTTCCAATGGTATATTTGGTTCTTCAAATCAGCTTCCAAATTAAAACATGGACCAAGATGAAGTTTACTTCTCAAAACCACAAGCAAAAAAATAAACCTAAATGAGAAATTATTTATTGGAATTATCAAAATTAAAAAAATAATAAATAAATCCAAACTCTAAAACATTAGAAACATATTTATCACCAAAATCATAAATTCAAAAGTAAAAACCTATGGCCCCACCCGACACTTCATGCATTAATTTTCCCCGCATTAATTTTCCCCAAAGTTAAAGGCGTCGAGATATGTACAAATTAAAATCAATGGCTATAAATATATTTCGGACCTAGCCCTAGCCCCTCCGACATTAAACCAAGAAGGAGGCTCCAAAAACCCTCCTAAACCACTTCCTACCTAGCCCCTGTGGAAAACCATTTTTACAATGATTTAAATATCATTATATCTAGCGGGAAGGACATTTAGGATATATGGGGAAGTTTACATGTCATAAATTTATGAAATAAATTTACAGGTGCCCGTAAATAAAATTACTAGTGAAAACAAAATTTTATAGAGTTGGAAAGTATATAAATAAATATTTTATACATTTATGAAATCTTTTTATGGATGGGAAGCTGAGTTTTAAGGATAAAAGGATAAGTAAAAGACGTGTAAATAGAATTTACTCGTACATGTTAAATGAATTTAAAGAGGAATGTGAAAGGAGAAACAACACATGGTTTTGGAAATACATCTAAATATTCTACCAGTGTAAATAGAATTTACAAATACATGTGAAATGAATTTACAGAGGAAGGTGAAAGGAGAAACAACACATGGTTTTTGAAAACAACACATGTGTTTCAATGTCCATGGATTTAGAAAACAAGCCATGGATCTTGGAAACAACACATTGATTTGAAAATTCGTTTTATAAATCATTCAAAATAAATACTTTGAAATTTAAATTATGAATTTTATCAAAATATTTGGAAATATTATTCAAAAATATATTTCTTTTCCCAAATATTTTGTGACAAAATAAAGTATTTAAAGGATGATGAAAACCAAAAAACCACAACAATAGAACTTAAATGCAAAGCAATCAAATTTAAGAGAGCAATTAACTGATTTTGTAAAGAAAGTTTCAAACCTGTTTCCATATTTCAAGGGCATGAAGATGAGACTAAGACACCTGGCATCAAAAGATCAACATATCAAAGAACAAACAACAAATTTCAAAACTAATTCCAGATTTCAATGCACAATACTTGCAGGCAGTTCAAAGTTTCCAACAGATAAATTAGAGATATTATTTTATCTTTAGTTTATTATGCAGAATTCTTCAGAAATAGCCACAGTCAGCAACTATTCACGCAGTTCAAAGTTTCCAACAGATAAATTAGAGACATTATTTTATCTTTAGTTTATTATGCAGAATTCTTCAGAAATAGCCACAGAGAGCAACTATTCACTTTAAAGTCTGAACACAAGGTCAAAAATAGAATGGACTTTCTATTACTTAGTTATATTTTGGAAATATCAATTCTTCAGAAATAGCCACAGAGAGCAACTATTCACTTTAAAGTCTGAACACAAGGTCAAAAATAGAATGGACTTCCTATTACTTAGTTATATTTTGGAAATATCTACATGTTTTCGGTAGATATTATTTGTAATAAACTTTATTCATATTTAGAATATTTTGTAAATAAATTCCTTTTTGGAATTTGATATTAGTTTAGCAGAAAATTTATAAATATGTTGTAATAAGACTTATAGTGGATGGGACTTGTTTGAATAAAAGTACTTGTATTGTAAAGCAACTCACAGAACCACCATTAATCAGATTTTCAGTAATGCAATGCAATCATTATAGGATTCTTGTATCATTTTTATTGGTGAAGTGCATCTCTCTATGAGAATTTGTTTTCTTTTTATTCTCATATTTTATTCTAAAATTTGAATTATTCTAAGAAGATAAAGAACATAATTTGTTTGAATGTACACTCTGTCTCTAGCTTAAGAATAATTTTCATGTTTTCCACTAAATATTAAAATCAGAATTCTTAACTGCTTTGTTTTTAATTGGATTTTTAAATCTTTTCCTCTCCTTCACACCATAGGTCTTAAAGGATACAGTGAAATTTCCTAACCTACCTTGTAAGTTTAGCCTACAAACTCTATATTTGATCATCCCAAACTAGTGACTCCATTTGGCCAATGGCCTTTCTTCCCAATTTCAACCCAACAACACAAAAAACCCAAACCTGAACTTAATAGCTCGCCTAACACCTTCAGTCAAACAAAGCTAAATCATTAAGATAGATCCCTCTCTGAAACTGGAAGGGCTAGATTCCTAGTTTCCAATGTGGTTTTGTGGTTACCTCTGTGATTTTTTCTGTAGCCTCAAAAATTACAAAGTGATAACATGATGCAGGTGCATAGGCCAGGGAAAAAAATGACCATAGCGCTCCTTGTGACTGTGAAAGATGATGAGAACCCTCATAACGCTATGGATATTATACACCTGGGAGTGACACGGCCCAATTTTAAAACCAAATCGAGAAAGTCCTTGAATACCAACCCCCACATATAAGCACTAGACATTTGAAGGATACTCCAGTTGGGTCTGTGCTCTATAAGCTAGCCAGGGAAAGTATAATGACCAACTCAAAAGATAGGCTAGACCCCATGTTGTGCAAGAACAACACATAGAACATGGAGAAATACTACCACCCTGAAACCCTAAGCGTTGATGTAGTCGGTTATTAAAGTGAAAACAAAGTTTATGCAAAGGAAATAGGGATGAGCATGGAAGAGAATGCCCTTGAGATAACATCGCGAGCTAGTGATCTACCCACCATACTAGAATGAATACCAACTCCACAATGCAATGATTGACAACTATGTTAACAAAAGGACCTTCTGAACTCCACCACCCTGCTAACAACGTAGGTAATTTATAACATCCCTTTAGCACGGAAATCCTGATGAAGGGGGGGGGATATAAACTTATGGGAAATGCATAGTGAGGGCCATGTGTCCCAGGTAGATCCAAGACTCATAAAACCAGCACAAAATCTCATGATGAAACCATTAATGAGATAAATTATCCTTTTAGGTAAATCTCGAGCGATGGCCAATCCGCCATGAGAGGAGGTATCCATATCCAAAGGGACATAAGGAATGTACAGTGTGACAGTACCAAGACATATGTCAGTGTAGAGTTTGAAGGTTGGACAATTAATAGGGCCTAGATCGATTTAAGAAGGTTGCCAAAGGTTATGTCATGGGGAGGACATGCGTGAAACGGATTAACATTGTGATTAAATGGTGTTATAGTTAAGTTTTCCTATTAAGTTAACGTCCCCTTCATGTTGATTTTTGGTAGCATCGAATGTGCTCTAGCGATGAAAATTGGTGTGGAGGCTAAAGCACATGAGATCTCCAAAACCTAGAAATCATTTTGAGAAATTCTACCCGAATGAGGAGATATTAAAATAATTAATATTTTTAATGGGGTCCTAAGTATAAACTTAGGAAAATTAAAATATTAATGTGTATTAATATAATTTTATGTTAGAAGGTTCCAAGAGACGAGGATCAAGCCAAATCTAATCTTAGTTGTTTCTTAGGGACTTAATCTTGGTCATTGAAGACTCAACAAAAAAAAGTATAAGAGGAGGCTTGAGGGTCAGTTGGAGATACACAAAATTGATCAGTAAATTTGATTTTCTAGAGTGGGGTTTGCTGAGAATACATAGCAAAGAGGCGGAGACAGTGCTAGAGAGACAACATAGAGCCTAGAAAGGTTGACACAAAGACAGTTGGGACTTACATAGAGGCTGAGCAGGCCAGCGTGGGTGACACAGAGGGCTAGAGGGCTGATCCAGAGAGTCAAGTGGCTAACGCAGAGGCAGCAGTAGTTGCACATAGGCTAGCAGAGCTGACGCAGGGCCAAGAGGCAGTGCTGGAGATTTTTCATGGGGCAAATTGGAGCTGAGAGGGTGGCGTAGTCCCTAGCAGAATGACACAAAGTAGTGGAGAAGCTTGGAGTTGATTTCACTGTCTAGCTAAAAAGTTGTTGTAGTTGCTATGGGATCGATCATTCGGTGACTGATCAATCGGAATATATGCCTCCGAGGAGAGGTATTTCTGCCGAGGGCATTCTCTGTTGGGTGATCCATTTCTGGCACCCTAGTTGTATTCATAAAATTGCATAATAATAAAACCCTCATATTTGTTGCATTGGTCTTCCCGCATTGGGTTTTTTCAGGGACGATTGTCGAAAAATAACGGTGTCCTTTGTGTGTTTGTTTCAGTTATTTCAGTTGTTGATTTGTACGTGTTAAGGTTTCATTTTTGTTTATTTTTGGTATTTATATTTATAAATAACTTTTCAATGAGAAAGAAAAAGTAGGAGAAAATAAACTAGACAATGTAGTAGGGATTTCTGATGTATCAGACTTAGAAATTTCAACATGGTATCAGAGCATTACGGATCACCAGTGATTAGGTGCTCAGTATTTAGCTCAAAAGTCAAAGTTCTCAAAATGGCTTGAAACCTAAACAACCACTTTCGTCTTAGAAAAACAATCCTAACACAACTCATTTCGTCGAAAACCAAGTTCGTATGAGAAAGTTATTGTGTTCTGATCACTTTGCTAAACATGCGAAATTTGCAAAAAAAAATCCCAATCAATGCATAGTCAGCAGTCCATAATTTTGACGTGGAAAGTGACTAGGCATGGTCAATGTTGGTCAACAATGAATCGCAAATGGACAAGTGGCATCGATTGATTATGTTATACAAGTGGTGTGTTGGCGCAATGTGATTGGTTTATTTTTGCACCAATGGAAGAATGCCACGTGGGAAGCCCGGATGCCACCACGTGGCACCTCCCAAAGGCCTTAACGGTCTCAACATAGCGGAGTAAAATTTTATGGTGGAGGTTGGGGTCAAACCCGCAACCTTTGACATACCATCCACAAGTTTTAACCACCTTCCATATACCATGTTTCTTAACCCATATGTTCTCGACGTATATTTAAGTTTTAATGTTATGGGAATGGGCGGTTAGGAGGGCCATCCCTCCGCATGTGAATAGATCACCACAAACCATGCGGTTAAGGTCATGTTTTATCCAGCAGCTATCCAAACCAACACTACAACGGTTATGCATGTGAACGGTTACACATGTTTTATCGAGCAGTTCCAACCCACCAACACTGCAAATGGTTACACATGTGAACGCGATGTATTAACTGCAAATGGTTAGTGTTATCACCCAACGGCTCCAAAAACTCCGAACAGTTAACATGTGTCCCATTCTGACGGTTGTGGTCAGAACTAACTATGTGGTTATCACTAGTTGCAGATTAGTGGGCCACTAATCCCAGCTTATAATAATTAAGTGCAGTTTAACCATTGTTGAGCCTGAGTTTAAAACATTGAAATTCTGGCGGTTCCCCAAAATTTGGTCCTACCTCCAAATTTAGTGTGCTAACTAGAGTCATTCTAGATTTAGCAGAACTTTTCTAGGAAAAGACTGAGTGAGTCATAGAGAAGGAAATTTTTGAACAAATTGAGCTCAGGAAGAGGTGTTCTGGGCTAATTTGGACATTATTAACACATTGGTGTAGGTATCAGGAGCGATAGAGCTTTGTAAAACAAAATTTTTCCATATTGAGTAAAGGCCCAAGCCATGGAAGCTGGACCAAGGAGATCTAGCCCAGTAGAGGTAAACTCCTTCATCAAAACATTGTGTTAAAGTGTCTCTTTGATGGTTTGTTGTACTTTAAATGTCTGTTGTTCAATATTTGTTTTTTAAGCTATTTTTCTCATGAATGTCATTTTAAACTTAAGGAAATTTACCTGATTACATACACAAATAGGTAATGAAACCTCAGCAGAAGAAGCAATAAGAAAGCACATGTTTCGAAATCTTTAATTGATATTAGCAGAGCAAAAACTAATCATTCAAAAACAGATCAAGTTGGTATCAGAGGAAAGGCTGAATTTCTTGATTGCTTGAGTTTGTGCAATTAGGGTTTTAATGGTTGCAAAATTTTGATGCTCATAAGGTTAAAATTGCAGAAATGAGAAGGGAAGCTATTGGTAGCAACTCTTGAGGTAATTCCCAGAAGAAGAAGAGCCACAAGGCCACAATATCCACCACCCAAAGTTCCAATTCCAACTGCACTTGAAACTCCTCAAGTTTTGTCTTCAACTGAGATTGAAGAGGTACAAGCAGTACCAGTTTCTGAGCCTGAATCCACAGCCATTATGTCTAGAGAAAGAGAACTTGAAGGTCCTTCTTTAGAAGAGGAATAATTGAAGAAAAATTTCTTCACTTTACCTAAGATGGTTAAAGTCCTCTATGAAGAGGGGAAAATTAGAATGGTTGGAGAGAGTTCTAATACTCCACATGGAGAAGGAAGCTCAGAGGATGAAAAATTAGAGAAGAATGATTCCAAAGGGAATGGTGGAAATCCACCTCCATATCCACCATCCTCATCATCTTCATCATCTCACACAACATCATCTTCCACTACTACCACTGAAACTGCCCATACTCATTCAAAAACCCCAAAAGGAAAGACTCCTTTACTTAAATTGGACATAAAATTCGAACTTCCCATGTACAATGAAGAGGTCAATGCAGAAAAGTTGGAAAACTAGATTCGATAGTTGGAGGTATACTGCATAACTCAGAACCTTCAAGAAGATGACATAAAGATCCAGTTGGCTTCACTAAGGCTAAAAGGAGCTGCAATTGTTTGGTGGGAAGAAAAGACTCAAGAGGAAATGAGAATCCATGGTAATATATCCATTACTTGGGTTGAATTTGGTTCTTCAATTAAAAGACAGATTTATCCTTTAGCCTATATGCAAAAAGCCATTATGAGTTGGCAGAATTTTAGGCATCTTAAAGTCCAAATAGTCCAATATTATACACAAGAGTTTAGGAAAAGGGATTTGTTATTAAGAGTGAATCTGAATTCCCAAGATACACTGTTGAAATATATTGGGGTTTACATTCCTATTTGAAACACACTATCCTTATGTTCAACCCAAATAACTTAGATGAGGTATGTGTGCAAGCCACGCACCTTGAATCTAGAGGAAGAATATTCAAGAAGAGGGTAGTAAGAGGAAGCCATTCAAGGGTAAGGAGAAAGAGAAGGGTGTAAAATGGAAGGGAAAGAAAAATGCAAGCGTGAAGAAAGAAGGGGAGAAAATCACATGCAAACAATGTTACAAAGAGGGGCATGATGAAACCCACTGCTGGAAATTGCATCCCAAATTAATGCCTAAGAAACAAAACAATAAGGGAAAACAAAAGATGACCGTTACCACACAACATGGCCTTGGTTCATATTTTGGTGATGAGACCAATATTTCAGCCATGGTTACAAAAGGAAAATAAATTGCTGCAAGCACTAGTTCATCACATAGTCAAAACAACACTCCAAATGAAGAGTCATGAATAGAGTTGTTTCATGTAAGAGTGATTTCAAATCATACAAATATTAATGCATTATTTGATAGTGGGTCACAATCAAACTTGATTTCAAAAGACTTGGTTAAAAAAATAAACCTTGGAATTGTACCTCATCATAAGCCATATCCATTGGGTTGGATAGTTAACAATGCAAACTTATAGGTTACAAGGAAGTGTTTATTCAAGTTCGCCATTACTGAAAAGTTCATTGATGAAGTTGAGTTATATGTAGTTCCACTTGACACCTCAAGAATCATTTTGGGTAGTCCATCTTTGTATGATAGGAAAGCAGTATTTTATCTTCATGACAACAAATACATATTTCTCAAGAATGGGGTGGAGTACATTGTGAGAGCCCGTCAAAAAAAGTTAAACTTTTCTTTGGTTAATGTAGGGCAGATGAAGAGACTAGTAAATGCAAGAAAAAAATTTGTGCTTCTCATGATCAAGAAAAAGAATGATATTGATTATGAATCTTTTGAAGTTTTTGATGATAAATTGAAATTTGATTTGTTTGATGTCGTAAGAATGCATGGCAAGATGTTTTAGGAACCAAAGGGGTTACCTACCAAGAGGGGAATTCAGCATGAGATTCAGTTGCAACAGGATGTTCCACTTCCAAACATAGGAATGTATCGCATGCTGATTATGGAGAGCATGGAAATTGTTAGAGTCGGTCTTTACAGCCCTCCGTCAGAGATCAACGTCTCTTTATTTCATTTCATTTTTAGGTGTCTGGCTCGCTTCACTTGGTTGCATTCTGCTAGGGGCATGCCATAATCTGACAGAAGGGTCTTGTTATTCATTACCCCTCATGCATTGCACTGCTGGCTCAGGTCTGTTCACTAAAATCAAGTTTTTGAGTCAATTACAGTCCTGTTTAGTTTTTTGGTCAGCAAGTGTCATTTCAGTCACTAGGCCTAGGGTTTCACAAATTGTGTCTTCAAGATGTCCAATAATGCTAGCAGGCCAGAGGGAGGTTCTACCCATGTTTTATATTTTGCAAATTTCATCGTCATACTGATGGATTATGATTGTTCTTCAAAACTCTGTTTTGAAGAAAAGTCAACATTTTGTCTTTTGTAACATTTTAAAAAGTTCTTCAGTTATTCAATTCTCCAGGCGCAGCCCTGGTCTTCCTTGGTCAAAACATGCCACTGGCCCTGCAAAGATAGCCAAAAAGATTCATCATTCAAACCAAAATCAAATAGAAAGAGTTGTATTAAAGTGTAAAAAAGTGCCAAAACTAAACATAAGAAAATGGGATTTTGAGAAGAAAAAATCAAACACGTCACTTTATAAGTGTTTTTCATTGTTTAAAACATCATTAGTACACCAAGAGATCATTGGAAAACCAAGTCAAGCTGTGGAAGAGTGAATTTCATATTTGAACGCCGAAACTGTGAGCCGAAAGGAGTCGTGGCGCATAGAGAAGGTGGCGCAGCGCACTGGTGAGGCGCGGCGCACTGGGAGAAACTACACAGTGTTAAATAACACGAGCGCGACGCACTGGGATGGCACGACACACTGGGTATGCGACGCGGTGCATACAGTCCAAGGCCCAAATTTGCTTGAAACTTCTCCAAATTGCCCATAATTTGCGTGGATTTTCCAGGGACGATCGTTATCTTGATGCATCATCCATTTTTGTGATACGTCATGGTGGTCTATGGATGATAATGGTTGAACAAACATATCAAACCATCCTTCTAAAAGCAACTCAAGGAGAATTGTTGTGGGTTTCACATTCATTATTTTGCTACCAAAGTCACTCCTACTTCCCGTTTCTCCCTTCTTTCCATCATTCCCTTCTCCCTTATTCTATTTCTCCCTGATTTCAATCTTCCCTATCCCCAAAAAATTACTAAACCCCTAT
This sequence comes from Pinus taeda, assembly GCA_000404065.3. NCBI lineage: Eukaryota > Viridiplantae > Streptophyta > Pinopsida > Pinales > Pinaceae > Pinus > Pinus taeda. The sequence goes on along the minus strand of APFE030366232.1, from coordinate 50,053 downwards.
CCCCAATTCCCTTCCACACATGTCCAAAAACCCCAAACCCTACCCTATACATCAAATCCTCCTTAAACCCTCCTACATTTCCCTATCAGACTTTCTCCCAAAAGTCCCTAATCCCCCTACTATTTTCCTCATTCCTAACAGTCCCTTGTTTCCATTTTTCCCCTTGGTGGCAGAATTCAACCACATCACAAACAGAGCAGTCCAACACAGTTTTATCACCAGCATCTTTTTCTCCAAGGCAGTTTGTACAACAGTAGTTATGTCATCTGGTCATTCATCTGATTATGAAGTAGAGACCCAAAGTGACTCACCCATGGAGGGACATGCACCTCGGAGGCCTCATAAAGGTAGCAGACATGTTAGAGAAGAATTGACCACCCTTATAGAATTGCAGGCCTACCCTCTTGCCGTCTCTTGTTTTTAGTTTCAGTCATGTTATGAATTTTGCGAGAAGGTTGCTACTGTTCAAGTCCATCATGAGTTGGCTCACTTATTTGTATTACATTTACATGGTGATCGAGTGACTTTGGCTGGTGTCACTTTCACACTTACACCAGATTCTATCTCATTAGCAACCGGCATACCGAACATCAGAGAACCATGGAACAAGAAGCAGAAGATTGACCAGCAATATTATGAGCCATATAGTAAACTTGGTTTCTTGAGGTAGCTCGAGAGAGTGTTCCCGTTCCGATATCTCAAAGATGAGTATGCTCTGTTAATGAAATTAATCATGAAGTATTTCAGTTGTGAAGGTCGCTTCTCCCGAGTATATGCTTATCACATCAGGTTGCTCATGCATTTCACCTGGGTAAGGATGATGAACATACCTTATTTCATATGCCGGAACATAGAGAGGATGATCGCCCTTGTGCAGCACAAGACCCCTGAGCAGCAGCTCAACAGCATTTTCCATTTTGCTCTCATCAAGATTTTGGTGGTGCATCAGCTTGGATTACAGGGTATCACTTGGGATGATTTCATCTCTCGTGAATTTTTCAGAGCACCTTCAGAGGTTGGGCATGAGACTGGTGGACCTTCTCATCAGCAAGAAGGCCATGATCCACACTCTGCTACTATACCGGTCTTCATTACATATCAGAAGGGAACGAGACGGTTATTTGCAGTAGTAAAGCGAGTGTTATCTCCACCTGGGGTTGAAGGGGCCTCGCTTCCGACATCAGCATCACAGGTACAGGACAGAGGCAAGAGGCCAATATAGGACAAGGGGCCTTCAGGTGAGCGAGAGACTGATTTTATTCTCGTTCAGGATGATGTTACAGACATGGGCTCGCAAAATGCACATCTTAGAGAGATCATCCAGGAGCAGTAGACAGAGATCACAGCCTTGTCCCTTGACTTGGAGAAGGCTAAGTGGACTATGAAATATTTGGAGCAAAGGAACAAACAGCTCGAAGATCAATAGGCAATCATGGAGTTGCAAACCATCCGCGAGAATTGCCAAGCTGCCCAAAGGCGGAGGATTGAGCTCACTTGATTGGAGCGAGAGATTAATGATGATCGGGAGTCTTGGCTCAAGAGAATCAATATCCACATGGAGAGACTACTGGAGAAGGCCGATAGGGACAAAGCATTATTGAGACACATGGCTTTCCATTATAGGGCATGCAATATGAGTTCCAAGGCACGAATAAGGAGTCTAAAGGCGAAATTGAAGAAGGCAATAAGGAAGAAAAAGAGGCAAAAGGAGCATGATCGTCTTTTGATATTGGCCGAAGCCTCTTTAGCCTAGCATGACACTTGATAGAGAAGGTACAGCCCAAATTTCAAGAAATTTGGAGCAATTTTTGTATTTTTGAAAATTTTTGCATTGAAAAACAGGTTTTGCTTCCCTGTGCGTCGCGCCATGTGGCACTCGCTTTTGCTAGAGGGCTCCAAATGGAAAAAACTATATATTTTTGGATTTTTCATGAAAAATCATGATTGTTGGTGCATGGCCAAAAATTTTGGGCAATTTTTGAGTCCACAAGAGGTCAACAACACTCAAAAAATGACCTCACTGCCCCTATTTTGACACAGAGGAAGCAGTCTTGGGAGATTGACGTTTTGGAGGGGCAAATGGACACCAAATTGAAAAATTCCACTTGGGTTGGAAAGTAGACAGGTAGGGCTTTCCAACAAGCTATCTTGAGCTCAATATGGACTTCAGAAAGTGCCTCAAATCCAGCTCCAAAGTGGCACGACACACAGAGGATTTGGCGCGGCACATAGAGGATTTTTGCCCAAATTTTCACCTTCCAACTCTGAAATTCGGCCAGTTTGACTAGTTTTTCTTTGTGATGTAATTATTGACCTATCTTGATTTAATTTAAGGATCATGATGTAATATTTGCATATTTTTACTTATTCTAGAGGATTCATTCATTAAAAAGTGAAAATTTAATGAATGAATCAGTTTCCTACCTTATAGAGGCAAGTTGTTTGATTGCCTTGATTTTAGTGCTTTGTTTGAATTGGTTGAAATAGCTCCTAGAATGATGAGCTCGACCCCTAGAGGCATGGGAGTGGGTTAGGATGGTCTATATCATGTATCTTCTGAGTCATTTTCAGGGTTGGACACTTGGGATTACTTGGTACATCATTGTACATTCTATCTCTGCATTTTTGGCTAAGGAAAGACCAGGGTTTTGCAGCACTTGTTGGGATCCATGTGGCTCTGTGTTTTGATGGTGTTTTTATCTATGTAATTTTAAGTTCATTGATGTTTATGTGTATCATTTTCCCTTCTCTTTTCTTCTGAAATTAAACAAATGAGTGATTAAGGTAGAATTCATTGGACTGTTGTGTTTTGCCTTGTGATTTTGTTTAATTTTACATGTTTTCATCTATTTGAGGAGGACTATTGAGACCCTCTTGCCCTCCTTAGATCCTCACTAGTCTGATCCATCCATTCATTCAATCTAAAGCATCAAAATGATTGCCTTCGTTGCCCCAATCAGAACGCTGCAAAAACTATGTCTCATCCCCGGACCCAAATTGCCTTTCCCTTTTTCCGACTCAAAACCCCCAAAAACTCAAATTCAATCCTTGTACTTCATACCTAGCATAAAATAAGTTTTTATTTTAGTCATCTTGAGCCCCATCGATTATCTTTTGCCGAGATCGACCCGGAGAGAGCCCTCTCCTGTCCTCGTAGGGCTAGCTACGAGGCTGAGCGTGGTTTGATGTGGACCTAAAAGCTTACCTTTTCAACATGAGGTAAATCTAGGCTCTAATAGAAATCAAAAGGAAAATTCAAGAATTGTTGAGAAAAGGTATCATACGCCCATCAACTTCACCATGTGGTTCGCCCATTGTCTTAGTGCCAAAGAAGAATGGAACTTGATGCATGTGTGTGGATTTTTGTGCACTGAACAAAATCATGGTAAAGAATCGTTATCCACTCCCAAGAATTGATTATTTGCTCGATCCGTTGAGGTATGCAAATTATTTCACTAAGTTAGAATTACGAAGTGGTTATCATCAAGTTAGGATAGTTGAAGAAGACATTTGGAAAATTGCATTTAAAACTAAACAATGATTATTTTAGTGGCTTGTTATGCCTTTCATTTTTACAAATGCTCCAGCTACTTTCATGAGGGTAATGAATGATGTATTGAGACCATTTCTAGATGATTTTTTTCATTGTCTACATAGATGGTATTCTCATATTCAACAAGTCAAGAGATGAACATGGCATGCATGTAAACAAAGTACTATAAGTCTTGAGAAAAGAATAGTTGTTTTAAAAGATGTCGAAGTGTGACTTTGGCAAGACTTATTTATTGTGTTTGGGACACATTGTTGGAGGAGGTGAGTTGAAGATCAACCCCTCTAAATTTGAGGTCATTCTAAATTGGCCCAAGTCCAATACAGTTATAGAGGTAAGAAGCTTTTTAGGGGAAACATAATATTGGAGAAAATTTATTGCTAATTTTTATTCCATTGCAACTCCATTACATGCATTGACAAGTGTCAAGAAAGTCTTCCATGGGGAGATGTCCAAAAGAAAGAATTTGATGCTTTGAAGCAAAAGATAAGTTCAACACTGGTATTGGCGCTTCCGAATCTTAGACAGCCATTCGAGATTCAAACGGATGCAGGCGATTATGCCATGGGAGCATTCTATTGCAGCATGGTAAGCCCATTTCATTTCATTATGAAATATTTAATGGAGTTGTAACTAACTATCCCACCTATGATAAAGAAATTTATGCATTGGTACAAAGTGTTAAGAAATGGAAGCACTATTTGATGGGGAAGGAGACCATCATCCATACCGACCATCAACCATTGCAGTACTTACAGTCACAGTCAAATTTGCAGCAGTCACAACATTTCAAAGGGATGGGTTTTCTACAACAATTTCATTTGGTTATCAATTATAAAAAAGGAATCTACAATAAGGTAGTTGATATGATTTCAAGGCCTATTGTAAATTCATTTGTTATACTTGAGCATAATTATGTTTTGCATGAAAGTTACATAGAACAATATGCAAATGATAATGACTTTCAAGAAGTATATGCAAGCTTGAGTCAAGGAAACCAAATTGAAGAGTTGTATTATCATGTACATAATAGTTTGTTGTATCACTTGGGCAAGTTGTGTATTCCACAAGGAGAAAGAAACATTATCATAAGGGAGGCACACACTTCATTGATTGTTGGACACTTTGGTATAGGCAAGACAATACCGAATCTTCAAAGGTATTGTTATTGGCCACGCATGATGGATAATGTTTCTCGTTTCATAAGAGGATGTTCTTTATGTGCTACAAGTAAGCCTAGCAATAGGAAACTTGGTTTATACACTCCACTTTCAGTACCTTCACTTCCATGGGAGAGTATCTCGATGGATTTTGTAGGAGGTCTTCCATTGTCAAGGAAAGGCCATGATTACTTGTATGTAGTTGTAGACAGGTTCAACAAGGTGTGCATACTAACACCATGTAAAAGGAAAATTAGAGCTGAACAAACAACTCATCTTTTCTTCCAAAACATTTGGGTTCATTTTGGTCTTCCTACTTCTATCGTAAGTGATCGAACCTCTCGATTTGTTAGGAATTTTTGGTCGAATTTGTGGGACATGATGGACACAAAGTTGAAGAAGAGAACAAACTTTCATCCAAAAACAGATGGACAAACCAAGGTGGTCAACAGAACAGTTATTCATCTTCTTAGAGGATATTGCAACAAACATCCCAAGTTGTGGGATGAACAGTTTCATTACATACAACATGCATACAACAGGGCAAAGCATTCTTCCACAAACATATCGTCATTTGAGGCATGTTATGGGTACTTTCCAAGATCGCCATTAGACTTCATCTTTGAGAAAGATGTCGCCATCGATGGTCATAGTGACATCGATAAGGCAAGGAAGTTCATAGAGAAAATTTAGTTGATACATCCCACAGTGCAGGAACAACTTGAGAAAAGTCAAAGCAACTACAAAGCTAGGCATGACAAACATCGGTTGATCACAAATTTCAAGTTGGCGACGGAGTTTGGCTATATATTAGCAAAGAGAGACTTCAAGGGGAAGGTAAAAATCTTAATATAATCTGTTATGGTCCTTTTAAAATCCTGGAAAATATTAGTAACAATGCATTTAAGCTTGATTTTCCTCCTTATATGCAAATATACTCCATTGTTAATGTTGAGAATTTGAGATTGTTTGAGCCTCCTTTGATTGATGATCAAGGAGATCATGTTCAACTTCCATCAATAGATGATTTCTCACCAGAATATCTTGATGAACTTCAGCAGGATCTCATACTTGACAAAAGAATCAGAACTTCGAAGAGAGTGGATGTTGAATACCTTAGAGTGGGACTCAACGAAAAAAAGGCTTCTCAAGCAAAATAGCTACAGATCAATAAGGTGAGGGAGTTGTACCCTCACCTGCTGAACAATTGATAGTATATTTTGGGGTCCAGAAGGCTTCTAGTGGGGAGGAATGGTTAGGTGCTTTGCTCAAAAATCAAAGTTATCAAAATGGCTCGAAACCTGAATGACCACATCCATCTCAGAAAAAAGATCCTAACTCAACTCATTTTGTTGAAAATCGAGTTCATATGAGAAAGTTATTGTGATCTGATCGCTTTGCTAAATAGGTGAAATTTGAAAAAAAAAAGTGCCTAGTCACTGCACAGTCAGCAGTCCGTATTATTGATGTGGCAAGTGACTAGGCATGGTCAATGTTGGTCAATGACAAATCACAGATGGACAAGTGGAATCAGTTGATTGGGTTATACAAGTGGTTTGTTGGCACAATTTGATTGGTTTATTTTTGGACTAATGGAAGAATGCCACGTGGTAAGCCCGTAGGCCACCACGTGGCACCTCCCAAAGGCCTTAATAGCCTCGACATAGTAGAGTAAAATTTTATGGTGGAGGTCAAGGTCGAACCCACAACCTGTGGCATACCATCCACAAGTTCTAACCACCTCTGCTATACCATGTTTATTAACCCATATTTTCTCGGCATATATTTAAGTTTTAAAGTTATGGGAACGAGTGGTTAGGAGGGCTAGCCCTCTGCATGTGAATAGGCCACCACAAACCACGCAGTTAAGGTTGCGGTTTATCTGGCGTCTATCCAAACCAACACTGCAATGGTCACATGTGAACACAACATATATTACACCAAACAGTTACATTAATCCGACGGCTCCATCCCACCAACACCGCAAACGATTCCACATGTGAACACGACATATTAACTACAAACGGTTAGTGTTATCACCCGACAGCTCTGAAAAATTCCAAACAATTAGCATGTGTCTAGTTACAGCGATTGTGGTCAGCACTAACTCCACGGTTATCGCTAATTGCAGATTAGCGGGCCACTAATCCCTCTGTATATTAATTAAGCATAGTTTAACCATTGTTAAGCCTGGATTTAAAATGATGGCAATTCTAGTGGTGCCACCAAATTTTGGCTTGCCTCCAAATTTAATGCGCTAACTAGAGTCATTCCAGATTTAGCTGAACTTTGCTAGGAAAATACAGACTGAGTCATAGAGAAGGCAATTTTCGACCAGATTGAGCTCAGGAAGACATTTTGAACCCATTGGTGCAATTATGAGGAGCCATAGAGCTTTGAAAAACAACATTTTGCCACATTGAGATAATATAAAGGCCCAAGCCATGGAAGCTGGCCTGAGGAGATGTAGCCCTTTAGGGGTGAACTCCTTCATCAAAACACTACGTTAAAGTGTCTCTTTGATGGTTTGTTGTACTTTGAATGTTTGTTGTTCAGTATTTGTTTTTGAGGCTATTTTTCTCATGAATGTTATTTTAAACTTAAGCAAATTTACGTGATTACATACACAAACATCTAATGAAACCTTAGCACAAGAAGCAATAAGAAAGCATATGTTTAGAAATATGTAATTGATATTAGCATAGAAAAAACTAATCATTCAAAAAAAGATCAAGGCGACTGAAGGCACCAGAAGAAATTTGAAGAATTTGTAGCAGTAGCAACTATATTGAGAGACAGTGTTGTTCCAGAGCAAAATCAATAGAAAAGAAGTGACGCAGATGGCATGTGTCATCATTTCGAGCAAGGAAGAGGGTCAGTGCAGAGGCAAAGAAGGGAAGATCAAACCTATGCAGTGCCCAATCATCTTTCTTAGATAGGAAGGTGTTGTGCTAAACAACAACACCCCATTTCTTAAAAAATATTTACGTAAAATTTAAATAAGAAATGGGTCCCTTTAATTCAATTTAGATAAGATTTGTGTATTCATAATTAAAATCGGGATTAACCCATCATAAGGGAAAACCCTTATTAAAAGGCTTAAGGTAAATGAATCATTTTAAAAGCCTTTTGAATGGAAATAAAAGTGTGACTTTAAAAATATTATAAAACTCTTCGTTATTGCGATAAAGCGATCGGAACATTGCATATCGCAATAACAAAGGAAACATACACAAAGCCACAATAAACCTTATCCATTCTCTTCGATCTGAAAAGGCAATTGCAATCGGAAACCAGAGAAGCCAAATGCCAAGCACAATATAATGGAGCCCCTTAAATCCTCTGATGCGATAAAGCATATCGCAGTTGGCAAATTGGTGATGACAACAACAAGCCAACACATAAACAAAGGCAGGCTCAAATCTTCTGATGCGATAAAGCATATCGCAATTGGCAATCGGTGAAATCACATTGACAAAACAATAAATCCTGAGTCCATTCCGGATTGCAATATATTAATTAGGCACACATCTCAAAAATATATTTAAAATGGTTTGCTTGCATTGTATCACCTTTCGAAGATTGAAGGTATTTAATGCAAGTATTAAAGCCTTTCCCTTGACGTTCCCGATCATTGATTTGCAATTTATCATTGATCATCCATCAAAGAAATCTAAGGCATGCTTGAATTAATCATTCAGCATATAAGCAACATGATGGGCATTTAAAACCTTCTTTACCACGATTGACAGGTTAAACGGCTATTCAATGAAGCAGTTAAGTGTAGATATTTTCTTTAGATTTTGTCCGCAACAATCTTTAACTATATTCTATTATCACCTACTGATCAACGTAACTCTTTTTCATTATCATATTGGTCTATAGCAGCATTTCTCTGTATCACAGTTTTTCAATCGCTTGTGCAGAATTCCGCTGAAATCAGAAATCTGAAGCAAAATGGGGAAAAAATCAAAGAAGTCTGCAACAATATCTCCTCTAGTAAAAGATCCAGGACTAAGTAAAAAGGGATTAATATCAGACACAATGTGTCTCAAACTAGGAAACACTAGCTGGGAAAGTATCTATAATCTAATTGAAGTTGAAGAGCCCGAAGAATTATCAGAAGAGGCCACGGCTAATTCAACTGATAAGTCTAAAGGAACTCTTAAAGAGTTGGCATGCTCCTTTCTTCACAGAATAGCAGCGCGAGCTAAAGTCCTCGCATAAATTGACGTCGTGAGATGGGTGGTGGAAAAAATTCTAGTTACAAACAAAACCTTTTGCACAAATGACGGGAAGGTATTTGGCTCATTTCAGCCGGATGATTTAAGGAAAATGTATCACTTACCTGAGCCTAAGAAGTGGTACAAAAAAGCATTCCTAGAAGCGTTTTCAAAGGAAAATGAGTCAAAATCAGCGTCTATTAACCAGTGGAGACATTTCCCTGAGAAGCACAAGCACGAATCATCGGGTAAGTACTCTATATACTCATTGGCTTCTCCTTACTATTATGCCGGAGCTATGATGTGTAGAATGTGGGGAATGCATGACTCTGCTAAATTCACTATAGAAATGGTCCCTCTAATGGAGGTTGCAATCAATGGCTATGTGATGGATTGGGCCAATATTTTATTTGATAAACTAGCCACAAAAATTCTAGAGTACAGAACAAATGCATATCAAACTACTAGGACCATTCCCCCATTCTATTACAGTGTATTCATTATGGATATTGTTTGTTTCAATTCTGAATTTCCATTTCTGAGGTGGAGATGGACCCCCGCAAACCCTAAACCAATCCGTATCTATCATGAGCAGTTATGGAAGGCTAATTACAAAAATCATCTATATCAAATCTGCAACGGTTTTATTTTGCCTATTTATTAGTCTATTTTTGATAAGCCTACTCCCAGTGTATCCCCAGAAGCAAAAACAAATTTGACAGCAGTTGGCAGTTGGTTTGGGGAGGAAAAATTCACTTATATAAGGCTTTTTTGTAGCCTTACAAACCCCCATGTCCTTCCCCTGTATGTTCCCGATAAATTGTTAGCTCGGGAATTGGCTTATCAAATAACAGTAGATGGGACATCTAAAACTCTTAGAAATTCCAAGAAACAGGTATGGCCTATATTCCCTTTATGATGGAGTGTTTTCACTCTTCATGATTACAAACATGCAGAAAAGGAGGCAGAGAAGATGCAAATGTTGAAGCTTGCCACAATTCCTAACAGGTAGTATGATCCCAGAAAAGTTTCCTATAATGTTCTTGACCAAGCCAAACTTGCCAAGTTTGATCATGAAGATGATGCCTTTGATGATCTATTCGCCTCATCTGAATCATTATTCCAAGTTAAAGCATTGGCTAAAGTCAAATATCAAGATGAAGGACTAGAAGTGTTTAATATGCTTAGAGAATAGAGGTTGTGAACTCTACCTTTAGACCTCTTAGTCACAGCTCCTACAATCCAGTCATCTGGTCAGGCTGAACAAATAGTTACTGGTAATATCTCTGATATGGAAAAGGTCTCCGAAAAAGAAAAGGAACAAGAACAGGGAAACAATAGTCAACTCATGGATACAGATACTCAGAATGGCAAAAGAATGGCAAAAGTGTGATTCTGTTATAAGCAATACTAAGACCTTACAAGGATTTAGTACGCCTGAAGTGACAATTGATCACAAGACAACAATTAATACAGTTCCAACTGAAGGAACCAGTGGCCCACCCATCACTCAAAAGGATATGGAGATAATTCCAGAAAATCCATTTGATAAAATCATCCTACATGTAGAAGAAATACCACCTTTAGATGTCTTCTACAACCCTAAGCATAGGGCTGTAGTAAAAAGACAAAGGAAAAAGAGAAAGTTTGATCAATCTTCTCTTTGACTTGCACAGATGGAGATGGCTAGTGTGGTATAGAGAGAGGAAATTAATCCTTCCGAAGACCTTACAAAACTCTCCCAATATGCCGAGGCATACTCGGTAGCTACTATGGATAAAGCATTGGAAGTCAGCAATTTACTCAAAGAAAAAGATCAGACAATTGTTTCACTAGAAGCACAGGTATATGAAAAGTAGTAGAGGATAGAGCAGTTAGAACAACAATTAGCAGCACAGTAGCAATCAAAGAATCAGCTAAACGAGCAATTGCTCAAGGAGAAGCAGAGGATAGATCAAAGTGCAGTTCAGAAACAAAAAGAATTATCCCTAGCATTGGCCAAGCTGAAGTCAATGAATGAACAATTGAGCAAAACAAAAGATGATAAAATCACTTAACTATCACAACAAATAGAAAATTTCAAAGGTTTTCCTCAAGCAGCGGAGTTCAAATCCGAAGCTCTCCAGATCAATAAGGCATTGATTAATCAATCAAAATTACTATGTCATAATATTTCTCTTGTTGAGCCCCTCTATGTAATTTCTTCATCAATGATTGATAAATCAGTTGACGCAAGGCAGAATTTGGAGCAGGCTGATGAGACATTAACAAACTTTCTTTCTTAGCAAGAAACCAATGAAGGACAAGCTGCAAATTTGCCTCGAATTCTAGAATCACACAAGGAAATTCTTTTCCTATAATGGCAATCTCAATTGATGAAAGCAGAAATGGAAACTTCAAGATGTAGATCAGTGACTGGTAATTTGATTGAATTAATTAATGATACACTTTATCTATCTAATTTGATTTCAGAATGAACTCCAGGTAAATTGCCATCAACTAAATAATTGGAGTAGACATGCAAACAGGAATTATAAAAGAAGGAGATATTAATCGCGGGCATCCAAAGTTTAACTTGGGACACCTTTTGGTTCTTCCTAGTTAAACCACATAGTCAAAAGGCAGCAATGAAATGTTTAACCAATGCAATCGGTTACATGATTCCTGAAATTAATGATGCTACGTATTCAGCCCAACTGCATTCACATTTGAGTCACCCTCCATAATTGCAACCAATGCTCTCTATATGCCAGCTCAAACCAAAGGATAATTAGCCAAAACAGTGAATTGTTCTACCAACTGCAAGCATGTCTATTACAAGGAGATTTTTATGATTTGGTTATAACACCTCACAGCACTTTTATTTCATAGTTAGTTAGCTTAGATAGTATTTATAGACCCTTTCATGTCTTTAAAAAGGGTCCTCAATTTTTGTATCAAAACTTGGATCGGGAGTTTCACTATTGTGCTTCTGATATATATTTTTTTATGAAGACTAGACCTATATTCTAAATTTTAATGAAGAATACTTTGATGAGATATGCACTATTGCTTTTTGTGAGAGTATTTCTAAGTTGGAAGATGGGATATGAATGCGATTGATATTGGAGGGGATTCAAATTACATATGGTACTATTATCTATGTCTTTGCTTCATTATTTTATATGAGTCAGCGTTTATTCAACCTTGCTATCATTTGATATATGTATGTATTTTAACAACAGTCATTTTACTTATCACTATTGAATGTTTAAGGAATGTTATTCTTTCAATCGTATTAATGTCAATGATATATGAAAAATAGTGTAATAATGTGTTAATTATTACTTTGTTCAACTACGTGAACAAAGTAATTATCATATGAATGAATGTTTTTATTTATAAGTGGAGTCATCTATATGCCTATTTGTAAATAAGAATTATCAAAAGTTGCACTAAAGTCGAAATTTCCCGGGATAGATTAGTTGTTTATAATTCTGCGTTCTAGAATAAATCATCCATCATTACCATTAGATAATAGAAAATAAATCATTTATCCATCCTATTTATAAATCATTGGGAAACTGGTCCCATTATATCCAGTCGGAGCCACCACACCAAATGGAAAAGGAGCTGCCTTTAAGGTCCAGACCGGGTGGTTTTCCCCAATGTTGATGCAGCGATTTTTGAGGTATCAACATTTTTGGCACTAGAAGGAGGGCATGAATAAACTGTGAATGGCGAGCAAACACAAACCTACAACCCATTCTGAGAGTAAATCTCCCTCCACCTCACCTCCGACTTCTTCTTTGCATGCTGGAACTCCAGTCTTCAAACGAGAAGAAGAGAAGACAACTACCACTGCTAAACCCAAACATATCTTAGATAAATTAAGTCCTGAATCTCCTGAAGTACAGTCTCTCATCCATAAACTTCAAGGCTTCTCAATATCACCACAGAAATCTGAGGTATCTCAAGGCAGTGTGACTTCGCAATTCATTCCTTCTCACCCCCTCACCAGACTTCAAAGTGGAAAGCTTGCTATTGAACCTACTGAGATTCCTTTACCTAAAAGGAAAAGGGCAAGGAAAACAACTGAAGGATCTAATAGTGAGACTTTCTCATCATTATCCTCCATTTCATCTTCCCCATTGCAAAGTCAACCATCCACTCCTCCATTACAAATTGTTGTTCAACAGGGAATTGGAACTTCGACATCTGTTTCTCAACCTCCTCAAACTTCAATATCTACTCCTTCTCAATCATCTGGAACTTCATCGGCACTGTCATTTAGCAGTAGTTCGACAATGGCACAGAATCCATGGGACAGTCCTAATCCAGTCACGATGCCTACACCATTAAACCAATTGCCAGCACATCCTAAAAAATGGTTTCTGAAATTTAATCCAGATGCAAGCATACAGGCCGATGAGCACATTAACAATTTTATGTTGGCAGTTAACTTAAAAGGAGTTACAGAGGAAGATTTCGTTGTTAGGCTTTTCCCTTATACCTTACAAGGATCAGCTGGGTCTTGGTATTTTTCCGTTCCATCAAGATCCATTACTAGTTGGAACATTTTTCAAGAACAGTTCTTGACTAAATACGATGATGACAGATCTCTAGCGATGTTAATCAATGATCTTTCAAATCTTAGTATAGAATCTAAAGAACCTATAAAAGAGTTCAATTCATGATTTAATAAACTCTTGAATAAGATTCCAACTTCCTCTAAACCTAGTGAGAAAATCAGAAGCGAATGGTATATAACAGCTTTACCTTCAAATATAACTATCTTTGTAGATATAACTGCAAAACCAACTCTAGTAGAAAATATGAAAGAGGCACTTGCTGTAGAGAAACACATTATTGCTTTCGAAAAGAAGGCTGCTCTTGAAGACAAAAAATCTAAAAGAGTCTCTTTCAAAGATGATCCAAAGAAGAAAATGGCTAAAGATCCATATGATATGAAAGGTCTTCAAAAAGTTCTCAAGACTATGTCAAAGGAAATGGTAGAAATCAAGAAGCAAGTAGCTGAGACTTCAACAAAAATACCATTTAAAAACCTTAAGAAACCTGAATCAAAGCCACCAAATGCTATATCCAATGCAGACTCAGATCCTGAATAGGAAGAAGAAGAAGAAACAGTCTTATCATCTGAAGAACCAGAAGAAGAGGTAACTGTAGAATGTCATGGAATGTGGGACTTTATTTTGCCTAATTCTGATACAGAAAATGAACAGGAAGCTTTCCCTATAACTACCAGGAGTAAGGGTACTCCTGAACCTATTCAAATAACTCGGAAGAAAAGGAATACGGGTACTCCTACAAAAGAGAAAACTCCCACAAAGAAATCCACAGTGATACCTCCCCAAAATCATCCATCATCTTCAAATCCACCTCTAAAATCTAAAACATTACTAGTTACAGTTTCTATGGACTACAACATTATTGAAGACATGAAGAAAACAAAGGCAAATATCACTATGTTTGAGCTTAGTAAACTCAAACATCAACAAAAATTGCTACTTAAGGAGTTAGATGCTGTACCTTCTTCTCCTCTTCCAAATGTTGTATTGTTCAAAGTTGCCAATGAAATAGGTAAACCACCTCCTAATAGAGTAGAAGCTACTAATGCTGTGTTAATCGGAGATAGATCAAATTCCCATACTCCTCCTTTTCTCTTAACCTACGAGATCTACAATAGAAATCTAGACAACTGTTTGATTAACTCAATGGCTTCCTCGAATATAATGCCAGCTTCAGTTTGTTCCAAACTGAACATTGAACCCCAAAAGTCTGCAATTCATATTGTCCAATTGGATGGAACTAAGGTCCAGGTTTTAGGAGAAATCAACTCAGTTACTATTAGGTTATTAGCTAATCCAAGAGTGGTTCAAAGAATTGACATTTTAATCACTAATATCGCTGAATTCTATGGTTTGATTTTGAGTAGACACTGATCTGAGAAACTTCATGGTTATATTTCCACCGATTGGTCTCATATGTGGCTACCTTATAAAGGAAATTAAAATCAAATAAAGATTGATCGAGAGAAACATATGACCCATACTGTTACTGAATTCGAACAAGAAAATCAACCAATAGCATTCAATAATAATATTTTGGGGAATTACTCATCTGAATCATTATTTGACAATTTTACTACTCAACCATCACCCTTCTCATTTAATAATTTCACATCTCAAATCAAAAAAAATTCTCAAACAGATACATCAAGGTGTGTTAAAATTGTTGAGGAAACTGTAAATAAAACTATAGATAAATCTTTGTTTTGGTCATTATATTTTGATGCGTCTAAATCTAGTGAAGGTGCAGGAGCAGGATGTATTTTAGTTAGTCCCGAGGGAGAAAAGACCATGTTATCATGCAGGTTGGAATTTGAATGCACAAACAATACAGCTAAATATGAATCTTTGATTCAAGGACTTTACAAAGCAATTGGTCTTAAAGTTCAATATTTGAAAGTGTTCGGTGATTTGGAAATTGTTATAAGACAAGTCAGAAATACTATTCATTGCCTTTCTAGTCACCTTAAACACTATCAGTCCTTGGTACAAGACCTAATATCTCAATTTTTGGTATTCAGTATTTCTCCCATCCCTAGATCCCAGAATGCAGCAGCAGATTTACTAGCTAATGTTGCTTCTAAGCTCCTTCCATCTAGAGATTACAGTCCCGATAGATTCTCAGTAGAGTTAATTTTTAGACCATCAATTCCTGATAATGTCACTAACTGGTGAGTGTTCAATCACGATGATGACATTTTAAATTTCTTAACTTCTGACAAGTCCTATGATGATCAAATTATTGATGAAAGTGACCATGACCTTCAAATGAAGGAAAAGTTTGAAGAAAACTCAATACCTAAATCAATGGTCAAGCTTGAAGATCTTTATGACATCAAAGATAGGTTCAAATAGATTACTAATTCAAAGCTCCAAAGTTCTACTTTGAGATTTGAATTGATAAACCTCGGTACTGAGGAGAATCCACAAAACATAAATTTGGGATTAGGACTTTCTTCAAAAGAAAGAATTGCATTCATTAGATTATTGCATAAATTTAAAAATGTCTTCGCTTGGAAATATGATGGTTTGAAAACATACGAAACATCTATCATACAGCATACGATTCCAATGCTTTCTGAACAAAACCCAGTACAACAGAAATTAAGAAAGACTCATCCTAACTTAGAGAGTCAAATAAAAGCTAAATTAAGCAAACTCTTGAAATCTAAGATAATTTTTCCTATTAGACATTCAAATTGGGTGTCCAATATGGTGCCAGTAAGGAAGAAAAATGGTGACATCAGAATTTATATTGATTTTAGAAATCTTAACAAAGCAAGTCAAAAGGATAACTTCCCTCTACCAACAATGGAGCAAACTCTCCATTTAGTAGCTAGTTCTGAACTGATGTCCTTCTTAGATGGTTTTTCAGGGTATAACCAAATTTTGGTACATCCTGATGACAGACTTAAAACTACTTTTAGAACTAAGTGGGGAACTTATACCTACCAAAAAATGCCTTTCGGGTTAATCAATGCTGGAGCTACATTCCAAAGAGTGATGGACATAGCATTCAAAGGACTGATCAACAAATTAGTAATTGTCTATCTAGATGATATTACTTTGTTCTCTAAGAAAAGATCAAATCATTTGCATAATCTGAAACAAATCTTCAAATGCTACAAAAGGTATGGCATTTCACTCAATCCTAAGAAATCATTTTTCACTCTTGACCAAGGTAAACTCTTGGGCTTCATTGTTTCAAAGGATGGTATTTATATTGATCCAGATAGAATCAAAGAGATTTCTGATATTCCATTCCCTCATAATAAAAAATCCATGCAATCATTTCTAGGTCAAATTAACTTTGTAAAAGTATTTGTATCAGATTTTTCACAAGTTGTTTTACCATTACAAACTATGATTAAGAAAAATTCAGTGTTTAAATGGGGGCCTGTAGAAAAAGAGGCATTTGACTCCATCAAACAGTCAATCATAAATGCTCCTGCTTTGAGCACTCCTAATTTTTCAAATCATTTCATGTTATATACTCTTGCATCTGATTCATCTTACGCAGCAATGATGATGTAAATTAACGATCAAAACTTGGAAGCACCAATCTCATTTTATAGTTCAAACCTTCAAGGTGCTAAACTTAATTACTCGGAAGTTGAAAAACAAGCCTTTGTTGTATACAAAGCCATTAAACACTACAAACCCTTTCTCTTAAAAGCTCACACAAAAGTTATAGTCCCTTTTTCAGTAGTAAGATAGTTACTAGTTCAAAGGGAATTAGGAGAAAAGAGAGCAAATTGGGTCACAGCATTACAAGAATATGACTTGGAAATTAAACCAACAAATATTGTCAAAGGCCAAGGTTTTTGCAGGTTTTTAGCAGGAGCTTCTAATATTCAGGAACCTGAAGGTACAAAATAAACTTAAGAAATCAATCAGATAAGTACCACTAATCCTGAATCCCAATATGCATATCTGATTTTCTATTTGAAAAATGGATATGCTCTTCTAATCTTTCCTATAAAAACAAACATGTCATAAGACTGAAAGAAAAAAACTTCATAATTGTTGATGATGTATTGTTTAGACGGAATTATGATTCAATTTTGTTAAGATGCTTAGAAAAACCTGAAGCGCAAAAGGTCTTGCAGGAGCTACATGATGGACCAGCAGGAGGACATTTTGGAGCTGATACAACAACTCACAAAATCATTCATGTTGGGTATTACTGGTCCACCTTGTCAAAGATAATCATGAATATGTAAGGAAATGCCAAATTTTTCAAACTACTAGTGGAAGACAAACCAAGCCATCTTTCCCTTTGCAACTAGTCAACATTGAACAACCTTTTGAGCAATGGGGATTAGATATCATTGGAAAAATCATGCCACATTCATCCAAACAACATAGGTATATTCTCACAGTCACTGATTACTTTACTAAGTGGGTCGAAGCAATTCCTTTGAAGACAGCAAACTCTGAGGCAATCATTGAATTCATAGATCAGTTCATCATTACCAGGTTTGGTGTCCGAGACGCTCTTATTTTTTATAATGCATCTTACTTCCCTGGAAATTCTATATTTGAGTTTGCTATCAAAATGGGATTTAAATTGAAATATTTCGCAAACTACTACCCTCAGGGTAATGGTTTAACAGAATCTACCAATAAAAATCTCATCAAAATCATTAAGAGAACTATAGAACGGAATCGTAAAAACTGGCATAAGTCTTTGATATTTGCACTATGGGTTGACCGAATAACACAAAAGGCTTCAATAGGCACTTCCCATTTAATTTAGTGTATGGAAAGGAAGATGTCATACCAACAAATTTAGTACTTCCATCACTAGCCTTAGTAAAGTTTATTGAAGAAACTCCCTCATCTTCTGTTCAAGTGAGACATCATCAGATCCTGAAACTAGAAGAAGAAAGGGAGAAAGCCCGAATTATACATGCAAAACATCAGCAGATTATTAAGTCATCTTTTGATGCAAATTCAACCAGCTCAAAACATTTACAAGTTGGTGATCTAGTTTTGAAGTGGGATAAAGCCTATGAGGATAAAGGAGAACACACTAAGTTCTAGAAAATGTGGCTTGGACCATTCCAAATCAGCGAGAAGATAGGCCCTTCTACATTCACATTGCAAGATCTATCAGGAAAGAGAGATTCTCTTCCTGTCAACAGCCTTATCCTGGAAAAATTCTTCAATTGAGAAGGTGACCCCTTCTCCCTTTGTAAATATTCAATTTTCAACAGGATTTGTGTGAATAAATTAGTTTGTTTAAAATCCTAGGAAATAAAGTTGTGAAAAGCCTTCCATTAGTCTTTGCTATATTGAAAAATTTACTCAAAAGAAAATAGTTTTAATATTTACTTTTAAGAAATGGAAGCCTTAAAGGAAAAAGAAAATTCTAGGAAATTAGGTATAATTAGATTCTTAAAACCCCATTTTATTTTTGTGAAATCTTCTCAAAACTTAGAAATACTGTAAATCATTTTAAAGTTTTAGAAGCCTAAAAACGGTTATCAATACAAAACAAAGACTGATTCAATCTTAGCATCTTCAACTCTCACCCTGTCATCCATATTCTCTTAAGGAGAAAATTGTTCATCCCATCCACCAAAGTTTATAATTACTTAGAGTGTAATTCTAAAATATATTTGATATAAAATATAAGGGGTCTTATTACAAGCCTACTTACCATTATCATAGGGGAATAGTTCAACTAACATTACCGACACTGCATATCAAAACAGTGTAATAGCTATAATTATAAGACAAGGGATCTCATCACGAGCCAGCTTGTTCAGTTAAATTACAACCAGTGAATGGCATTGTCAACAGCTGGCCACCAAACCAGGACAATGGCTTTTTATCTTACAAAATAAGGAAAAAAGAAAAATTCAATACGAAAAATATGGAAACATATCTTTTGGATTCATTCTTTTTAATTATACTCTGAAATGGATGGAACAATAAATGATCAAATAGTTAAAAGGTAACCATGCCGAGACTATAGACATTTGCTGGAAGCAGAAGCTCTGCCTATGACAAAGGAGTCATTATAAAAGCTAAGTTGGAAAAGTCTTTTGTTTTATCATTATCAACCAATTAATATTTATTTAAAGCTTAGAATGTATTTAATTTTAAGAAGAAAAAGAAATAGCAAAAATAGTTATCATTACGTTCAGAATCTATGATTACCTAGTTATATTAGATTTTCTCTATCGATTAAGATTTTTAGATTAAGAAAGTTAAAGTATTACATTACTTTCTTAGAGATAACTGTTTCTCCCAGTGAATCACCAATTGTTGTGCTAAACAACAACCCCCCATTTCTTAAAAAACCTTTACATAAAATTTAATAAAAAATGGGTCCCTTTAATTCAATTTAGATAAGATTTGTGTGTTCATAAATAAAATCAATATTAACCCATCATAAGGGAACACCCTTATTAAAAGTCTTAAGGTAAATGAATCATTTTAAAAGCCTTTTGAATGGAAATAAAAGTGTGACTTTAAAAATATTATAAAACTCTTCGTTATTGCGATAAAGTGATCATAAGATCGCATATCACAATAACAAAGGAAACATATGCAAAACCACAATAAGCCTTATCCATTCTCTCTAATCTGAAAAGGCAATCACAATCGGAAATCAGAGAAGCCAAATGCCAAGCACAATATAATGGAGCCCCTTAAATCCTCTAATGCGATAAAGCATATTGCAATCGGCAAATCGGTGATGACAACAACAAGCCAACACACAAACAAAGGCAAGCTCAAATCTTCTGATGCAATAAAGCATATCGCAATTGGCAATCGGCGAAATCACATTGACAAAACAATAAAGCCCGAGTCCATTCCTGATTGCGATATATTAATTAGGAACACATCTTGAAAAGATATTTAAAATGGTTTGCTTGCATTGTATCACCTTTCGGAGATCGGAGATATTTAATGCAAGTATTAAAGCCTTTCCCTTGATGTTCCCGATCGCCGATTTGCGATTTATCACTGATCATCCATCAAAGAAATCTAAGGCATGCTTGAATTAATCATTCAGCATATAAGCGACATGATGGTCATTTAAAACCTTCTTTACCACGATTAATAGGTTAAACGACTATTCAATGAAGCAGTTAAGGATAGATCTTTTCTTTAGATTTTCTCCGCGGCAATCTTTAACTATATTCCATTATCACCTACTGATCGATGTAACTCTTTTTCATTATCATGTTAGTCTGTAGCAGCATTTCTCTGTATCATGGTTTTTCAATCGCTTGTGCAAAATTCCGCTGAAATCAGAAATCTGAAGCAAAAAGAGGAAAAAATCAAAGAAGTCTGCAACAACAGCTCCTCCAATAAAAGATCCAAGACCAAGTAAAAAGGGATTAATATCAGACACAACATGTCTCGGACTGGGAAACACTAGCTAGGAAAGTATCTATAATCTAATTGAAGTTGAAGAGCCTGAATAATTATTAGAAGAGGCCACGGCTGATTCAACTGATAAGTCTGAAGGAACTCTTAAAGAGTTGGCATGCTCCTTTCTTCACAGAATAGCAGCGCGAGCTAAATTCCTCCCATATACTGACGTCGTGAGATGGGTGGTGGGAAAAATTCTAGTTACAAACAGAACCTTTTGCACAAATGACGGGAGGATATTTAGCTCATTTCAGCCGGATGATCTAAGGAAAATGCATCACTTACTTGAGCCTGAGAAGCGGTACAACAAAGCATTCCTAGAAGCGTTTGCAAAGGAAAATGAGTCA
Organism: Pinus taeda; assembly: GCA_000404065.3. Classification (NCBI taxonomy): domain Eukaryota; kingdom Viridiplantae; phylum Streptophyta; class Pinopsida; order Pinales; family Pinaceae; genus Pinus; species Pinus taeda. The sequence goes on along the minus strand of APFE030366232.1, from coordinate 28,813 downwards.
GAATCAGCCCCGATTATGTAGTGGAGACATTTCCCTAAGAAGCACAAGCACGAATCATCGAGTAAGTACTCTATAGACTCATTGACTTCTCCTTACTGTTATGCCAAAGCTATGTTGTGTAGAATGTGGGGAATACATGACTCTCCTAAATTCACTATAAAAATGGTCCCTCAAATGGAGGCTGCAATCAATGGCTATGTGATGGATTGGGCCAATATTTTATCTGATAAACTAGCCACAACAATTCTAGAGTACAGAGCAAATGCATATCAAACTACTAGGACCATTCCCCCATTCAATTACAGTGCATTCATTATGGATATTGTTTGTTTCAATTCTAAATTTCCATTTCTCAGGTGGAGATGGACCCCCGCAGACCCTAAACTAATCCATATCTATCATGAGCAATTATGGAAGGCTAATTTCAAAAATCATTTGTATCAAATCTGCAACGGTTTTATTTTGCCTATTTATTACTCTATTTTTTATAAGCCTGCTCCCAGGATATCCCCGAAAGCAGAAATAGATTTGACAGCAGTTGGCAGTTGGTTTGGGGAGGAAAAATTCACTTATATAAGGCTTTTTGGTAGCCGTACAAAACCCCATGTCCTTCCCTTGTATGTGCCCGATAAACTATTAGCTCAGGAATTGGCTTATCAAATAACAGTAGATGGGACATCTAAAACTCTTAGAAATTCCAAGAAACAGGTATGGCCTATATTCCCTTTACAATGCAGTGTTTTCACTCTTCATGATTACAAACATGCAGAAAAGGAGGCAGAAAAAATACAAATGCTAAAGCTTGCCACAATTCCTAATAGGCAGTGTGATCCTAGAAAAGTTGCCTATAATGTTCTTGACCAAGCCAAACTTGCCAAGTTTGATCATGAAGATGATGTCTTCGATGATCTATTCGCCTCATTTGAATCATTATTCCAAGTTAAAGCATTGGCTAAAATCAAATATCAAGATGAAGGACTAGAAGTGTTTAATAGGCTTAGAGAACAAAGGTTGCAAACTCTTCCTTTAGACCTCTTAGTCACAGCTCCTACAATCCAGTCATCTAGTCAGGCTGAACAAATAGTTACTGGTAAGACCTCTGATGTGGAAAAGGTCTCCGAAAAAGAAAAGGAACAGGAACGGGAACAGGAACAGGGAAAAGATAGTTAACTCATGGATACAAATACTCAGATTGATCCCAAGCTTCTTAAATAATGGCAACAGTTGATTCCATTATAAGCAATACTGAGACCTTACAAGGATTTAGCATGCTTGAAGTGACAATTGGTCACAAGACAACAACTAATACGGTTCCAATTGAAGGAACCAGTGGCCCACCCATCACTCAAAAGGATATGGAGATAATTCCATAAAATCCAACTGATGAAATCATCCTACATGTAGAAGAAATACCATCTTTAGATGTCTTCTATAGCCCTAAGCATAGGGCTGTAGTAAAACGACAAAGGAAAAAGAGAAAGTTTGATCAATCTTCTCTTTTACCTGCACAGACGGAGATGGCTAGTGTGGTATGGAGAGAGGAAATTAATCCTTCCGAAGACCTTACAAAACTCTCTCAATATATCAGGGCATACTTGGTAGCTACTATGGATAAAGCATCGAAAGTCGGCAATTTACTCAAAGAAAAAGATCAGACAATTGTTTCACTAGAAGCACATGTATCCGAGAAGCATCAGAGGATAGAGCAGTTAGAAAAACGATTAGTAGCACAGTAGTAATCAAACAATCAACTAAACGAGCAATTACTCAAGGAGAAGCAGAGGATAGATCAAAGTGCAGTTCAGAAACAAAAAGAATTATCCCTAGCATTGGCCAAGTTGAAGTCAATGAATGAACAATTGAGCAAAACAAAAGATGAGCAAATCGCTCAACTGTCACAACAAATAGAAAAGTTCAAAGGTTTTCCTCAAGCAGCAGAGTTCAAATCCGAAGCTCTCCAAATCAATAAGGCATTGATTAATCAATTAAAATTACTATGTTATAATATTTCTCTTGCTGAGCCCCTCTGTAAAATTTCTTCATCAATGATTGATAAATCAGTTGACGCAAGGTAGAATTTGGAGCAGGTTGATGAGACATTAAGAAATTTTCTTTCTTGGCAAGAAACCAATGAAGTACAAGCTACAAATCTGCCTCGAATTTTGGAATCACACAAGGAAATTCTTTTCCTAGAATGGAAATCTCAATTGATGAAAGCGGAAAGGGCAACTTCAAGATGTAGATCAGCGACTGGTAATTTGATTGAATTAATTAATGATACAATTTATCTGTCTAATTTGATTTCAGAATGCACTCCAGGTAAATTTCCATCAGCTAAAGCATTGGAGTAGACATGCAAACAGGAATTAGAAAAGGAGAGATTAATCGCGGTCATCCAAAGTTTAAATTGGGACACCTTTTGGTTCTTCATGGTTAAACCGCATAGTCAAAAGGCAGTAATGAAATGTTTAACCGATGCAATCGGTTACATGATTCCTAAAATTAATGATGCTACGTATTCAGCCCAACTGCATTCACATCTGAGTCACCCTCCAGAATATCAACTAATGCTCACTATATGCCATCTCAAACCAAAGGATAATCAACCGAAACAGTGAATCGTTCTACCGACTGCAAGCATGTCTATTTCAAGGAGATTTTTATGATTTGGTTATACCACCTCACAGCATTTTTATTTCATAGTTAGTTAGCTTAGATAGTATTTATAGACCCTTTCATGTCTTTAGAAAGGGTCCTCAATTTTTGTATCAAAACTTGGATCGAGAGTTGCACTATTGTGCTTCTGATATATATTGTTTTATGAACACTGGACCTATATTCTGAATTTTAGTGAAGAATACTTTGATGAGATATGCACTATTGCTTTCTGTGAGAGTATTTCTAAATTGGAAGACGGGATCTGAATGCGATTGATATTGGAGGGGATTCAAATTACATATGGTACTATTATCTATGTCTTTGCTTCATTCTTTTATATGAATCAACGTTTATTCAACCTTGCTATCATTTGATATATGTATGTATTTTAACAATAGTGCTTTTATTTATCACTATTGAATGTTTAAGGAACGTTATTCTTTCAATCGTATTTATGTTAATGATATATGAAAAATAGTGTAATAATGTGTTAATTATTACTTTGTTCAACTACTTGAACAAAGTAATTATCATATGAATGAATGATTTTATTTATAAGTGGAGTCATCTATATGCCTATTTGTAAATAATAATTATCAAAAGTTGCACTAAAGTCGAAATTTCCTGGGATAGATTAGTTGTTTATAATTTTGCATTCTAGAATAAATCATCCATCATTATCATTAGATAATAGAAAATCAATCACTTATCCATCCTATTTATAAATCATTGGGAAACTGGTCCCATTATATCTAGTCGAAGCCACCACACCAAACAGAAAAGGAGTTGCCTTTAAGGTCTGGACTGGGTGGTTTTCCCCAATGTTGATGCATCGATTTTTGAGGCATCAACAGAAGGATCAACATTGTGGCCAGGAGGAGAAAATTTTTTCATTATCGGGATTGCGCAGATCCTGAAAGGCTCATTTTCTTTAGTTGCTAGGGCTTGGGGAGTTGTGGGAAGATTATGATTGAGAAGCTGGTGGGTTGTTGTTTCTGTCAGTGCATAACCGTGCCTAAGGACACAGAACCAAGGTAGAGGGAGTTGCTACCTTGACAATTTTATGGCCAAGAAATCTAGATCTAAGTTACAGTTGCAAGGAGGATTGGAGAGGAGTGGTTTGACAATTGGCCAGAGGATTTCAAGGAGTGAAATTAGGATTTAGAGGGTGATTTATAGGAGGGAAGTCAAAACCTAGAGTGAGTCCAGAAGAGGAGTTGAAATGGTAGTGAATGGAATGAGGGATCAAGATAGGTTGGATGGGGCTTCCAACTTTGTCATCTGGAACATCAGGATCTTGGCTGTTGGACACCTAATCCTCTATGGGTTAGTGTGGAAGCTGAATAGACAAACGAAGTCCAAGAGACCTTGGGATGTGGAACCCAACATTCAAACCATGTACGATAAATGTATATCATTTGTTAATAAAAATTTTACTCTCATGTTTTATCTTTCCTATTTGTCTTTGCCATGTGTGTGTTTAACATGGTATCAGAGTAGGCGTATTCCTACCCTACATAATTACTATGAGCCATTTGTTTTATGGCCTTTATGTGCAGGTAATTTCTGCTATCACTTGTGCATTTCATGAATATTTTCTCAGCGAAATTCTAGCTGCAATCTCTGTCATTTCTCTAGCCCTATTTTTAGCATTCCTGCCCTTGTAACTCCCCTTTCTGCCCATTTGTCTATTATGCCTATGTTCTACCCATATTGCAGAAACTGACATCACTGACATGAAAAAATGTCTTTGATTCCTTGTGTTGTGCATTGAATGCTTTGTTGCAATTGTTGATCTGATTAAACAGTGCTGGCTTGCTACTAGGCAATATGCTGCAACTGTGGTTGCAATACTGCGTACATTTTTATGGCCTTGCAACTGCTGAATTTAAAAGCCCTATCGAGCTATAATGACACTACGATAGAAGCCAAAAACCTGCGTGGTACATTGAATGCTCTATCTCCTCACCGTTCACTATTTTCTATGTTGAGGACTGTTAATATTCACCGAAGCAACATTACAATGTAGCAATTGATACAATGGTGGAGGCTCGTTGTAGGCAGATAGAAAATTCTTGTGGGCTCTTAATATTCAGTGAGATCGAAGGAGTTGAATATGAATGATGAACTCGTGTTGGTCGCTCTTAGAACTATGGTGAACGCTGACTACATTAAATTGAACACCGAACAAAGATGGTATATTTTAAAATTCACTGAAGTTTGCAATGTGATAGTTGTTTTGTTTCAATGACTGAGTTCAAGCCCAAGCAGTACACCACATTGCAGTGAAGCTGATAGATTGACTCGAATTCTAGTTTTCTACATTGGTTGAAGGGAAAACAATTGATTGAATTGACATTTGGAACAGAGAGTGAAACACTGATCATTGTTGCATTGTTCATGAATTTTATGAATTATGAATCGATCATTGCTACTTTTGCAATGAACCTAACCTGAGCTAAATCATTCTTTAAAGATTTGAAGGTCGAAGGAATACAAAACAATGTGTGATCTCCATGCATGACTCCTGGTATTTTGCGTTGAAATTTTAAAGGGCCACATTTGGTATTGATAAAATTGATTGTGCATTCCCATTGAGTGAAGTATTGTAGTCATTCTGCCCCTCTCTTGGTCAGGCTTCTCCATCTTTGCCTTCACCTCCTCGTGAAGCCTAGCATTCTTGGGAAGCAAGAAACGACACTGAAAACTACCGTGCGGTCTTTCGCTAAACCTTGTTCTTTTCATCCACTGGAGGTTATACCGAGACCAAACTTTTTTAGTTAAGAGCGTGATATTTTAGAAAAAATTCAAAATTACTTAAGATGTTTGCAAAATCCATCCAATTGCATAGAGAAATCTCACCCATTGTCTACAATCGTTCTTGTTTATTGGTTTGTGGAGAGTTAAATAACCAAAAATGGGGATAGTACTCTTCCTGTCCTATTGTATTTCTTCTCACCAGTCTGACCAATTTGAATCAGATAGGGTGTGATTTAAATTAGTATAAGCATTTATCGACAAAGAGGATTCATTGGCTCTGGAGAAGCCGCGGATTTCGAAGAAGAATTCTGCAAACCAACCAGGGTATTTTGGTGCCACCATACAGGACTTCATCCACCTGAATTTTGACGTCCTGTTTAGACCAGGAATGTCGGCTTTGAATATATGAGCCTCAGGGGTCTCCTATACACCTAGCGACTCGGCCCTCCACACTACATTGCAACAACAGCGCATCAATATAACGCTTTGTTGATAACGCTACGTGGGATCTCTTGGATCTCTTGTAATATTGAAGAACGAGTACGATTTCCAATTATGGCGGAGCAGCTATTTATATGAAAAAAATGAAGGGGTTTCGATTGTGTAGTGTTGAAGAGAGATTGCAATGTGAGAGAACGAGCATGGCCTCAAATTGAAGGCGGAAGTAGCAGTTTTAAAGGAAAAATGAAATTAGTGTGAACACGTTATCTCAGGTATAATGTATGGGGAAGTGGTTGTTCCATAAATTGCTACGTAATCTTTAGCTTTCCAGGTAGCTGACTTTTCTCGTGTATTTCCTGGTTGCTTGCATGAACCCGTAACCAGTATGGCTCACACAAATCCACAACCATTCTAGGAACTGAGAGATCATTACAGAGATGAACAAAAGGATGCAAGTTCAGGTGGGGGCACATCTCCATAACTTTATCCATTTTATTCCTCCATATCCTGGACATTAATGCAAGCTACCCACCACTCTGTATTTCGCAATCTCCATCAGATTAACATTTTCTCGTCATCCTGTCTGCATAATTTATTGGTTTTTTTCATTAAATTTGTTGATGCCTTGGCCTCAAGGTATTCCTTGGGACACCACTTAGCTTTCAAAATGACAATGCCTCACTCAATTCCAGGACTATAAAGTATTTGTGATTTCTCAATTTTGAGCCTCTACGTTATATATATGTGCATCAACTCGATAAGTCGACGAGTGGAATAAGACAGATAGTGTTCGTTGTGCATTTATTACCATCTATATTAACAGTGAAGTTTGAATATGTCATGGTGCATTGAATGTTTATGTGGAAGCATTGATCCAGTCTCCCTCTCTGAAGCTTAAATTCTAGTGTAAGCTACATACATATATTTCAAAGATCACATATTCATTATGCATCAGTAGTTGTGTCTGTACAGTTTAGTGTTTGTTTGTTCAAAATTTTGAGTCAGGAGGTCTTGAAACACACGGTTGTAAGGTTTCTGGAAGTGTGCATATATTCATCAAGGATTCGAGACAAAGGATTTGATTTGAGGAGCCAAAATTTAGCATGGAGGTTTTGATTCCATTGCTAATCTTTCATTTCTGGATATAATTAACCTGTGCAATATTTGAAGATGGTGGTAAAAGATACGTGAATCGTGAAGAAGTGTTGAAGAAAATTCAGACAAGTTGTATAACGGTTTGGTCTCTTTATAGAGACATCGCCTCATCGCTACAAATTTTTTAGAAGGCTTATATCCAAGCCACTCTATTAATTTCCATTTTTTCTCTAACTTACAAAAAGCAGAGCTGCTTTAGTACTCTTTTTTTCGTAAGTCAAAATGGCTTTAATTTATGATGTATTAGATTTATTAAATACTTTGATACAGTCAAATGGTGATGGGATGGTAAAAATCAACAAAGACACTCTCTGTGACATTCAGACCTGCCTGCATAATGCACAGAAAAGATCGATTTTTTGCAGCTTGAATCACAGCTATAGCAAGAAGAGCTACATCAAAATAGACATTATTCTAAACCTGTTTTTGTTCAGAACATTGAGACAACCACCCATCAGCAGCAAGTCAATAATGTTATAGTTCATTCAGATTTAGTACCCAATAAAGCAATAGTTGTACATGCAGATGCAGAATTTCAGTCTGCACTTTCCAAGCCAATCATCAGACCTTGGGAAGAGCTTGTCCATAACAAGCACAGAACTAGTCTTGGATATGAAAAGGACTTGTCCTTTCATATTCCAGATTACTCAAAACCAATCCAATTTCAAAGTGCTGGATTTCTTCAGGACGGTTCATCTTCACTTTCTCCTCATGACAGTTCACCTCCAGTTGTTCTAGATTCTACCCCTCTTCCACAACAACAGCAACAACAACAGATTGTTAAATGCCAACACTGTGACCGAGTTGGCCATTTGAAAGATCACCATTTTGATCTTCATCCATGTAAGCATTGTCATAAAACCACCCATTCTTCACACAAATGCTTTAGAAACAAACCTCCTGCAAGAACAAAGATTCATCTTGGATGGATCGCTTCTTCGCAATGGGCATCAACAGCCAAGAAGATATTTCAGTCACATGTCAGAACTTGTTCAAGAGTATTGAATAGTCTTGCAGCCGATTTTTCTCCATCATCTCACCTTGTATCTGATGGGGGGAAATGATGGTCATCTACAAGCTTCAAAGTCACATCAAGCGAGCCTGAGCCACAACCTGCCACACTAGTTTCAGAGTTGTAGCCAGAGACAAAGATGCCCCTGAGCATGCCTTCATTTGGTAATTCCTCTTCAAAGAATCCAGGACACTTCCTCTAGTAGAAGACTTCAGCTTCTTACCAGTTTCGGAAGAATTCCAGGAACAAAATTGGGGACACTTCCTCTAGTAGAAGACTTCAGCTTCTTGCTAGTTTCAGAAGAATTCCAGGAATTGCATTAAGCATTCCAAACTTTTTGGTCATCCTTAAACCATCACAGGCTGAGACTTCCCTTTTCAGGTTGAAGTTCTCCTTTTTATGCTGGGTGAAACCTCCCTTTCATGGTTGAAGGTTTCCCTCTTTAAAACAACAGGAGCACTTCCTCTAGCAGAAGACTTGAGCTTCATGCCAGACTTCCAAGAGTTCCAAGAAATGCACTAAGCACTCCAGTGATGGTGGTCATCCTTAAACCACCACCCTTTATACCAACATTTCAGAGAGCACATTCAGCCTAGTGTTGCCATGCATTTTTTGCACATTTTGTATTACAACTCTCTTTTTGAACTCATACATAACCCTTTGGATTAAGGGGTGAAATGTTGGACACTTAATCCTCTATGGATTAGTGTGGAAGCCGAATAGACAAATGAAGTCCAAGAGACCTTGGGATGTGGAACCCAACGGTCAAACCATGTACTATAAATGTATATCATTTGTTAATAAAAAATGTACTCTCATGTTTTATATTTCCTATTTTTCTTTGCCATGTGTGTGTTTAAGATTGGCAATCCTGGATCAACATCGCATCAAGGACTTTTCCTTAAAGACCATGGCTATCCTAGTTGACCCAACTGAGAATGAGAAGCATGAGGATGAAATGGCAAGGTCCAATTGCATGATTCTAGATGGGGTCAAAGATCATGTCATACCACACATTGCTAAAAAGAACACAACAAAGGAGATGTGGGACACTTTGACGACCTTGTATCAAGGAACTTCCATGCAGCAAAAGATGTTATTTGAGAATCAATTGTGGTTGTATCAGATGCAGAAGGGAGAGAAAATAGATCCATTCCTTCTCAAGTTGCAGGAGATTTGCAGCCAGCTTACTTCCATGGGGTCTACACCAGATCTAGAATTTATGGTTAGGACTTCCCTAAATGCAATCTCTGAGGAGTGGGAGACATTTGTCCAAAGTCTTCTAGGTAGGGCCACTTTTCCAAGATGGGAGGAGATGTGGGAATCTCTTCGCCAAGAAGAGATGAGGAAGATGACCAAGGTAGGGAGTAGTGGCAAGGGAGGTTGAATCAAGAAAGAGGAGGAGGAGGATGTGGCTCTAACATCTATGGGACAATAAGGGAAGAGGAAGAAGAAGGACATCTCCAAGGTAAAGTGCTTCCATTGTGGGGAACTGGGACATTATGCATCCCAGTGTCCCAGGAAGAAAAGCAAGGGAGAGGCTTCTAATTCTAAGGCAACTCCAACTAAGGCAGAGAAAGAGGTCGAGACTGATGATGATCGTGCCATAAATTCTCATGCACCTCTAGAGAGGAGGTGGGGATACATTGAGTTGTAGTCAGGAGGACTACATACTAGGGGCGGGATCCTTGAGGTGCCCAAACTCTTGGATCATATCTGGTTATGGGAGCCCTTAATGACAATAGCTGGATGACAGGGGTCGAGTGGAGAAAAGTGTAGTGGAGCAGCAAGGCAGTGCTTGGGTGCAGAAATCTGAGGCAGCATAGTGGAGGTTGTAGCAGTTCAAAAGGTACAGAGGTGTATGCAACAGCACAATGGAAGCAGATGGAGCATAGGATAGAAGCAGAAGCAGCTTCAGTTTCACGAGGCTTCCACACTGAATGGGATGTCAATATTTGGGATAAGTTAGTTACCTACTTCTTGGTAACTGAGTTGTAGTGCAACAGTTAGCAATGGCAGTGCTAGGGGTAGCATGGGCAGCATATTGAGAGGGAGCTGCAATACAAATGTGATGGCAGTCTGGTTACAGGAAGGAGTGATAATCTCCCAAACTGTGAGATTATATCTTCTACTTCCATTTCCAGGTGTAATTGCTCATTCAATGGACTCTCTATCATCCACCGATAGACTTCAGAGCTTCGCTAAGTTAGCGGGCTTCCAAAAATCACCGAGTTTCACTAAACTATCACCATATCAGATCCGATGGCAATAAAACCTTAGTTTAATAAAATTTGAGATCTGTTTTTTTTAACTCGGAACCACACAACTTAATCAGTTTTCTTTATAAATTGGGATCACAACCCTTTAGCGGAAATACATAGAATTACACAGAAAACAATGTGCCAACACAAAAGGCCAGATTTCAAATATTATATACCCGTGTTTATAATTTTTGTCGGCTCTTTCTACACCGTTGATCTTATCCAAGATCCAACGGTCACAACACTCCCCGACCTTGAACCCGCTCCACCTTTGTAAATCGTTGATCTCACATCAACAGACCTAATGGGCCACACACATACCAGTCGGCTAACCTACACATTGGAAACCCACCCGATAAGTGGTTTCTCTCTCTCTCCTCTCCGCTATGTGGCACAATATGTATGGAATCAGATCCGAAGGGAAAATACTAGTTACGATCTTTCGTCTGCCCGAAATCTGCCTGCGGTTTCTTCAAACTTCTTTAGCTTGTTAACTATCAGTTAACCTTTGCACCTGAACACTATTGATTTGCCTCAACCTCTATCTGTGGTTTTCCTCCACAATCGCAACCTTCTGCTTAATATACTCAGGGTTTACGATAAAGTCAATTAAAAAGAAAACCACGGAATTTACCACAATTAACACAATTCCATCCAATTTCACAAAACACCATCTAAACCTCGAATTTCACAATAAAACAGAGATTTTGAAGGAGATTATCCTTCGGGATTTGACAAAGAATTTATCATTCACATACACAGAGCTGAATCTTCTAAATCTACTAAATTCACTCCAAGGAAGTCAAATTTCTTCAACAGTCAAAATCCCTTTACAATAGCGTGAAAATTACATAAGTACAGGTTCATCCTAACAACCAAATCCTAATTCAAAGGCTACAATTTATTAATCATATCTGTTCTGCGAGGAATTCTCCTCGAGAATCTCCACGATAACTAACTAACTAAAACTTATTGCATCATGATCAAATTCTATATTCTAGCTCTATGCTTAGCTAGAAAAAACATGGAAATTGATGGCTAAAGGATCCCACTCCTTTTCTTGTAGTTTTTTTTTGTATTTTTGGAATAAGTTTGAAGCCCTTTTCCTCCAAGTCTCATGCTCCTACATCAGACTCCTGAGGACAAAATTCTTCATGGGCTCTTGTCCATGAGTCCTTCTGTAAAACAACCCAATTTCTGTGGCATGTTTTCTATTACCCAAGTAGCTTCAACAATTTGTTGATCCTTCCATTTTACCAAATACTGAAAGTAGTCCTGTCCTTTGGTTTTCTTGATCACTTTCTTTTCTAAAATCCTTTCTGGCTGTAATTCCTTTGTTGTAAGTAACTGTTTTACCCAATCAATTTCCTATGTCTCTTGGTCTTCTTTTGTATCATTTGCAATTTCACCTTCATACTTGTACAAATCAGCAACATTAAACATTGGAGATATCCCAACATCAAGGGGTAATTCAATTTCATATGCATTTGCAGAAAATTTCCTTAATACTCTGCATGGTCCAATTTTCTTGAACTTCAATTTGTTATACTCCCTCTTTGAAAATGTTTCCTTCCTTAGGTGTGCTAAAACCAAATCCCCAACTTCAAAGTTCACTTCTCTTCTTCTCATGTTTGCTCTATTTTTGTACTTGATGTTGCTATCCTATACTTGTTGTTTCACCTGTTCATGTATTGCTTGTATTTCTGAAGCAAAATCTTATGCCTCTGCACTTCTTATCTCCTCTTTTCCCAAGTTTCTTGACTCAGACACTCCTCTTGGATGCATTCCATAAACTATATGGAATGGGCTCTACCTTGTAGGTGAGTCATTATATGCATATTTAGCCTGTGCCAATACTTGATCCCACTACTTTGGATTTTCTGCAGTAATACTCCTTAAAAGATTACCCAAACTCCTATTCACAACTTCAATCTGTCCATCAGTCTGTGGATGATAGGCAGAACTAAAACTCAGTTTAGTTCCCAACTTTGTCCATAGTGTCCTCCAGAAATGTCCAACAAATTTGGAATCCCTGTCTGAGACAATACTCTTAGGCAACCCATGCAATCTTACAGTCTCCTTGAAAAATAAATTAGCAATGTGAGTAGCATCACTAGTTTTATAACATGGAATAAAATGTGCCATTTTTGAAAATCTGTCCACTACAACAAAAATTGAATCATTTCCTCTTTGAGTCTTTGGTAAGCCCAAAACAAAATCCATACTTACCATATCCCAAGGCCTATTTGGAATTGGTAATGGAACATACAAACCTGTGTTTTGGCTTCTTCCCTTTGCATATTGACAGACTTTGCAAGTTTTCACATACTTTGCCACTTCAGATCTCATTTTAGGCTAGAAATAAAATCTATTCAATTGCTCATAAGTCTTATCTATACCAAAATGTCTTGCAAGTCCACCACTATGTTTCTCTTTGATTAAGTTCTCCCTCATAGAACAATTTGGTATGCACAACTGATTTCTCTTAAACAATAATCCATCTTGTAAGAAATAATCCAACCATTTATTCCTATCCATCAAAACAGGATTCTTACAAGCTTCAAATGCCTCTTTAACATCTAAATTTGTCTCATACAATTATTTAAGAAAATCAAAACTCAATACTTGAATTTGACTCTCTAGAAATAATGCATTTCTCCTACTTAAAGCATCTGTAACTTTCTTTGATTGGCCATTTATGTGCTTCAAGACAAAATGGAAACCTTGAAGATACTTTACCCATTTGGCATGTTTCTGGTTAAACTTTGGCTGTTGCATAATATACTGCAATGCATGGTTATCTGAATAAAGTATGAACTCCTTTTACACTAGATAATGTCTCCACTTCTTCAATGACTGCACAACTGCATAAAACTCTTTATCATAAGAAGAATACTTCTTCTTTGAATCATTTAGATTTTCACTAAAATAAGCTATAGGTCTATCTTCCTGACTTAAAACACCTCCAATAGCTTCTCCACTGGCATCACATTTCACTTGGAAAAGTTTACTAAAATCAGGTATAACCAAAATAGGTTTTTCAGTGATCTTCTTCTTCAACAGCTGAAAATTATTTTCTGCTTCAGCAGTCCATCTAAATGGTTGTTTATCCTTCTTTATAGTCTCAACAATAGGAGCATTGATCTTACTAAAATTCCTTATGAATTTCCTATAAAAACTAGCAATACCATGAAAACTTTTTACCTCAAAAATACTTTTAGGTGAAGGCCACTCCATGATTTCCTTGATCTTTTCTGGATCCATCTTCAATCCTTCAGCAGAAACAACAAAACCCAAATACACTAATTCATCTTTCATGAATGAACATTTCTTCAAATTCAGCAATAGTTTCTCTTGATGTAACCTTTGTAACACATAATTCAGGTGTCTCGTGTGCTCCTCCTTAAACTTGCTGTAAATTAATATATCGTCCAGATATACTATTACAAATTTACCAATAAACTCTTTAAGAACTTCATTCATGAGTCTCATAAACATACTTGGTGCATTTGACAACCCAAAAGGCATTACTCTCCATTCATACAATCCTTCAATTGTCTTAAAATCAGTTTTCCACTCATCCCCTTCTCTTATCCTTATCTGATGATACCCACTCTTACGATCTAGTTCTGTAAAATACGTTGCTCCACTCAAACAATCCATCAAATCTTCAATTCTAGGTAAAGGAAATCTGTACCTGATTGTGATTTTATTGATGGCTCTTGAATTAGTACACATTCTCCAACCTCCATCTTTCTTTGGACTCAACTGTTGGTACTGCGCAAGGACTCGAACTTTCTCTAATCAGTCCTTTGTCAAGCAGTTCCTAAACCTGCTTTCTAACCCTTTTAATTTTTTATGGGAGTCATTTTGTAAGTTGCTTTGTTTGGTAGATTTGCTCCAGGAATCAAATCTATATGATTACTAATTCTTCTAATGGGTGGTAACTCATTAGGCAAATCATCAACAATGATATCACAATAGTTGTCCAACATTATTTGAATTTCAATGGGTAAATCAGAAACTTTAGTAGAAGTCATTATTACTTTGGGCTTGCAAATCACAACAAAATTTACCTCATTTTCTTCAATCTGTTGTAAGTATTCCTTTCCTCCTAGTAATGAGTTTTTGGATTAGTCTTCTTTCCTTATGCATCCTCTTCTCCCATAGGCAGCAATGTATGATTACCATCATCTTTACCAAACTTGTAGGTGTTTCTTTTCCCATCATGCATAGCTCCTTTGTCATATTGCCAAGATCTCCCAAGAAATATGTTACACACATCCATAGGCATCACATCACATACAATTTTATCCTTATACTTGCCTAATTGCAACTCCACTTCACATTGTTCATTCACTAACAACTAATGTCCCTTTTGTAACCATGACACCTTGTAAGGTGTTGGATGTCTCATTGTCTTCAACTTCAATTTCTCCACAACTTCTGTAGAGACCAAATTATTAGTGTTGCCACTATCAATAATCATCTGACAACATTTCCCTTGAACCTTACACATTGTTCTGAACAAAGTCTTCCTTTGTGATGGTTCAACTATCTCCTTTGCTGGCTTGAATAAAACTTTATTGACTACCAAATATTATCCTCTCTCTAGTACAGCTTCTTCTTCTATCATTAGTGTTGCTTCTTCCTCAACTTGAGCAACAATTGCATTCCTCTAACTTGTTTTTGCATTCATTGGGTAGTCAAAAGCTCTGCGTCCTAGTTTGTTACATCTGTAACATCTTACTTCTCTTCCTCTACCTCTGCCTCCTCTTCCTCTAGAAAAATTCCCTCTGCCACCTGCATCACCTCCTATGGTTTCATACTAGTTTGAGTTGTTGCTAGATCCATCTTTAGGTGATGTAGTTCTTCCTCTACCACCTTGACTTCCTTTTCCTCGAAAAGTACCTCTTCCTCTGGCAGACTGCTTCCTCGTGAGTTTTATTCAGCTTTTAGTACCATCTGATAAGCTTCTTCTACTATTTTAGGAGACAATATACTTATCTCATCTTGAAGGTCCATCCTAAGACCATTCACATATCTAGCCACCTTCTCATCTGTATCCTGAGTTTGTCCATGCTCTTATACTTACCTTATAGAATTCCTCTATATACATCTATCTGAACAAGGTTTGTTGATAATTACTTGGCAGAAACTTACCTCTTAGCTTTGCTTTCCAAGGCTCTTTCTTTCTGCCTGCATTCCATCCCACAAAAGTGTTGCATGTCCTTTTAGCTTGGTGACAACAAACTTTACTTTCTTCTTATCTTTTGTTTCTTCATAATCAAAGACTTTCTCCATGCCATTAATACAGTTTATCAATTCTTCTGGATTCAATCCTCTTTCATATATTGAAACCTCAGTTTTTGGCCTAGCTGTGGATCTCAACACTGATTGGAAGAATCTCATCTCAGGAGTAACTGCTACAGTTTCCTCCTCTTCTTTAATTTCAACCTCAGGCTCACTAGCGTCCCCATCTTCTATATTTCTCCCTGCTGTTAATGCTTCTAATCTAGCTTGCATCTGTTGCATAGCTTCCATCACCTCAGCATTTGCAACTGGTCGTCCTCTTCTACCACGTCCTTATCCTCTTCCAACTCTGAAGCCATATTAAATTTCCTTTTCTTGCTTATGAGATTCAATTCAGTGTCAACAGGTTGCTCTGATACCACTAATGATGGCAGTCTAGTTACAGGAAGGAGTGATAATCTCCCAAACTGTGAGATTATATCTTCTACTTCCGTTTCCAGATGTAATTTCTCGTTCAATGGACTCTCTGTCATCCACCGGTAACCTTTAGAGCTTCGCTAAGTTAGAAGGCTTCCAAAAATCGTTGAGTTTCACTAAACTATCACCACACTGGATCTGACGGCAATACAAACCTTAGTTTAATAAAATTTTAGATCCGCTCTTTTTTAAAACCTGAAACCACACAACTTAATTGATTTTCTTTATAAATCGGGATCGTAACCCTTTAGTGGAAATACATAGAATTACACAGAAAACAACGCACCAACACAAAAGGCCGGATTTCAAATATTATATACCAACATTTATAATTTTCATTGGCTCTTTCTACACCATTGATCTTATCCAAGATCCAATAGTCACAACGCTCCCTGACCTCGAACCTACTCCACCTCTGTCAACCATTGATCTCACATCAACAGATCTAATGGGCCACACGCATATTGGTTGGCTAACCTGCGCACTGGAAACCCACCCGATAAGTGGTTTCTCTCTCTCTTCTCTCCGCTATGTGGCACAATATGTATGGAATCAGAGCCGAAGGGGAAATACTACTTACAGTCTTTCGTCCGCCCAAAATCCGCCTGCGGTTTCTTCAAACCTCTTCGTCTTGTTAACTCTAACCTCCCCGCCCGAACACCATTGATCTGCCTCGACCTCTGTCTATGGTCTTCCTCCACAATCTCTACCTTCCGCTTAATATACTCAAGGTTTACGATAAACTCAATTAAAAAGAAAACCACGGAATTTACCACAATCAACACAATTCCATCCAATTTCACGAAACACCATCTAAACCTCGAATTTCACAATAAAACAGAGATTTCGAAGGAGATTATCCTTCGGGATTTGACAGAGAATTTATCATTCACATACATAGAACTAAATCTTCCAAATCTATTGAATTCGCTCCAAGGAAGCCAAATTTCTTCAACAGTCAAAATCCCTTTACAATAGTGTGAAAATTACATATGTACTGGTTCATCCTAACAACCAGATCCTAATTCAAAGGCTAAAATTTATTAATCCTATTTGTTCTGTGAGGCATTCTCCTCGAGAATCTCCACTACAACTAACTAACTAAAACTTATTACATCATGATCAAATCCTATATTCGAGCTCTATGCTTAACTAGAAGAAACATGGAAATTGATGGCTAAAGGATCCCACTCCTTTGCTTGTAAATTTTTTTGTATTTTTGGAATAAGTTTGAAGCCTTTTTCCTCCAAGTCTCATGCTCCTGCATCAAAATGTAGCAGTGGTAGTGGCAGTGTCATGGGAACTAGTACATGAAGTAGCAATGTAGATGATGTGAGGTAGTAGGCCAAGCATTAACACAGGTACCAGTGCAAAGGATCAATGTGATGTTTCAGTGATGGAGCATTACTAGAGCACATTCCTCGCTAAGAAGGAGTGTTTATTTGTGGTAGCATCGGGTGTGATCTAGCCATGAAAATTAGTGGAGAGGCTAAAGCACGTGAGATATCCAAAACCCAGAAATCATTTGGAGAAATTCTACCCAAATTAGGAGATATTAAAATAACTAATATTTTTAATGGGGTCCTAAGTATAAACTTAGGAAAATTAAAATATTAATGTGTATTAATATAATTTTGGGTTAGAAGGTTCCAAGAGATGAGGATCAAGCCAAATCTAATCTTATCCATTGATTAGGGAGTTAATCTCAACAATTGAAGACTCAACAGGAAAAGTATAAGAGGAGGCTTGAGGTTCAATTGGAGATACACCAAATTGATTAGTCAGTTCGATTTTATGGAGCAGGGTTTGTTGAGAGAATCCAACTAGTGATCTGTTGTAGCGAGGGGCAATTCGAGACGAACCCAAGAATACATAAAAGAGAGGTAGAGACAATGCCAAAGAGACAATGCAGAGTCTGGAAAGGTTGACGTAGAGGCAGCTGGATCTTACACAAAGGCTGAGCAGGTCATCGTGGGTGACGCAGAGGGATGATGCAAAGAGCCAAGTGGCTGACGCAGAGGCAGCAATAGTTGCGCAGAGGTTAGCAGAGATGATGCAGGGCCAAGAGGAAGTGTTGGATATTTTTCGTGGGGCAGATTGGAGCTGAGAGGGTGATGTAGTCCCGAGCAGAGTGACACAGAGCAGTGGAAAAGCTTGGAGTAGCTTTTATTGTCGAGCTAACAAGTTATCGTAGTTGTTGTGGGATCGAACATCTAATGACTAATCAACCGAAATATCTGTCTCCGAGGAGAGGTACTTCTGCCAAGGGCATTATCTGTTGGGTGAGACATTTCTGGCACCCTAGTTGTATTCAAACCTACATAATAATAAAACCCTCATATTTGTTGCATCGGCTTTCCCGCATTGGGTTTTTCGGGGATGATTGTCCAAAAATAATGGTGTCCCTTGTGTGTTTGTTTCAGTTATTTTAGTTGTTGATCTGTATATGTGTTAAGGCTACATTTGTGTTTATTTTCGATATTTATATTTATAAATAACTTGTCAATGAGAAAGAACAAGTAGGTGAAAATAAACCAGAGAATGCAATAGGGATTTCTGACGTGTCAGACTTAGAAATTTCAACACTTCGTTGTCAATAAATGCTCGACAACGAATCACCCCCATTGAAGAAAGGTGTATTGGTAGTTGTCTTATCCTGGTGGATCAGTTGACTAATCCCAAGGAATCCATCATTTTGTTTCATCTCCTCCCATGATATGTCAATGGAGAGGTTTACCTATCCGCTGACCCGATTCGCAAGGTGGCCTGCCACCTTCTTCCCTTCCCTCCGTGTGTGCAAGGGAATTACGTAGTCAGAGTTTGATAACAGTTCACTGATAGTTGTCACCATTGTCTTCAGGCACCAACTGTGGATAGTTTTGTCAGGCGGATGACCAAGGAGTAATTTCCTAATACAAGCTATGATGATTTGGAAGTCACCATGGATTTGAATTAACTTGTACCCTTTCCTAACCACTATTTGAAGTCCACGTTCAAGTGCCATGAAATCCACCATGTTGTTCATTGCTATCAAAATTGAGGTCGATGAAGGCTTGTGAGGGAGGTATAAAAGAGTTGGGGCTAGGAGCTTTACTGTAATCATTGTTAGAGGATCGTCCATACCCTTTAGTAACTTGATGCCAAAGTCTTTTAGTATAAGAGTCTTTGTCTCATTGAGCGGGCCTTCATCTGTGGGTGGAGGAGTTACCACAATCATCTCTCTAATGTTATTTAGAATGATATCTTGAACCACTTGTAAGGTCCTCTATTTTCCCTAAAACAATTGTAGGTTCCTTTCTTTCCAGAAAACCCAAAGGGAAAAGACAATGGCTAAGTGCAAGCTTTTCCTATCCAAGGGTGATTAATATTTCTCTCATAACAAGCTTCCAACCAATATTTAACTATTGAGGTGGTTGGCATCGAACATTTGAATAATTGTTGAATGAAGCACCACAAGTTGTCAGTGAACGAACATTTGAGAAATAAGTGTGACGTTGTCTCTTCCTCCTATGAGCATAGAAAGCATATCGATGGGCCCTCAAAGCCTTTGGTTCTAAAACACTCCCATGTTAGGAGTCCTCCCCAAACAATCATCCAGAGGAAGGTTGTAACTTTGGGCCAACCATAATCATTCCATAGTTGGTTCCACAATTTTGATTAGTCTTGGATTTGATAATCCATTGCCATGGAGTAACTTTCTTTGAATGTGAAAGCTCTTGAAGGTTGTCTCCCCCATTGCAGAATGTCTAGTTTTTGTGCTATATGAATTAAGCAATTTTATAATGCCAACTTGTATTCTTTCCAATGATGTATACCCTTAGCTTGTTTCTATGAAATATCCCAATATTTTTTAGTTTTCAACTACTTCCAGAGTTGTTCTCTTCCTCTCACTTTCTAGAAATTCACAACATGATGAGATCCTTGTGCTTAAGAAAGGCCCTTAATTGTTTGTAGCTTTTCATTTTGCTTGCACAAGGGGATATTGTTGCCAAGATCTCTCCCAAAATGTAGTAATCTTACCATTGCCTATCTCCCAAAATGCATTTTTCTTAACATGTCCTCTTGTCTAGAAGGCCCAATTCCATATTCTCGATCCTTGAAACTCCCCATCGAAGTGCAATCGATTAACTTGTGTGTCCAAAGATAAATATTTGTGGGACCATGTTTCCATCCAAGTTTGAGAACCCCCCTTGTACTCAAAGCCACCACAACTTCATGACATATGTTATACTAGTTATAATGGGATTGTGCAATCCTAATCCACCTTTCTTCTTGGGGAGAGTCAATTTATGCCACCCCATTAATGCCCACTTGTGTCTACTGGTTAAGCCTCTCCATAGAAAATTAGTCCATAGTGATTTCAGTTGATTTTCTACCATAACAGGGATTGGCATTGGTGAGAGATGATAAATAGGTAAGGCTTGTAATACTGCTTTGGTTAAGCTCAAACGACCCAGAAATTTGAATGTTCTATAGGTCCAAATATTGACTTTGCTATGAGTCCTCTCTATGAGCTCCTCCCAAGTGGAGATTTCGTTATGTTGTAAAACCAATGGAACTCTTACATATTTGTAGCGAAGGGTGCCTCTACCAAAACCAATCATTTTACTTATACGATTTTGAACTGTCTTTAGATAGTTGAAGAAGAAGATACGCATTTTGTCTACATTCACTTCCATTCATCACTACCATTTCGACTTCTTCCAAAGAGATTGGGGGTATTAATGCAACATTGTGTTCATTATTGATAAGCCTAGGAATGTGCTGGGATTGAGTTTATAACTCGCTATCTATTCATGTTCTTCTCCATGAGAAGGTTTTCAAAATAATTTACTAGTTCTTTCTCTATTTCTAAGTGTTGGATTTTCCTTTCCTTGCCGTGACCTTGGATCGAGAAGAGTCTATTATGGTGTCACCATTGAATCATCCCATTATGGAAACATTTAGAGTTTCTTTCACCATGGGTGAGCCTTTGGATCCTTGACTTTTTCTTCCACAATATCTCCTTTTGATGTCTTCTTTCCTCTAGCTTTTATAGGATGTTTGCTTCAATAATTGTTAACTCCTTAGATCTGCCCCGTAGGATGATATGTTGTTGGACATTCTTCATCTTTGATTCAAACTCTTTTTTATCTTCCAAAATATTGCCAAAGACATACTTGTTCAAGTGTTTGATCCTTTGTTCGAGGCCTTTTAGTTTGAGTTGAAATGTATGCATTTTGTTTATGACATGAAAGTCCAATTCAATCCCCTAATCCTTAAACTAATCATTATGAAACCAAAAGCTCTCAAAGCGAAATGGGCGGTTTGTAGGAACTTCTTTCAAATCAATTTCTAATCTAATGGACTAGTGATAAGACTCCAAGAAAGGTAAAATTGAGGCTTCAACATATTTCTGTTTGAAAGATCTCTGGAGCAATTAAGAATCTATCCAACCAACAACCACACATGAAATTTGTTGCAGTTAAAATGGTTTTTTAACTACATATTTGGATTCAGCCCCCTGAAAAACCCGTGGGACGCTTTGATTGTGCAGAAATTAACCATCAAACTTGCCATTCTGATAAGTTGCTGCCGGCTTTTGATCAAAAAAAACCCACTGGAAAAGCTTTAAAAAAATCTCATTATAGACAACTGCTACATTAAACCAAAGCAACTCTGGCAAAATAAATCCAAAATCCATCCATAGAATAGTTGAGTTATTCAAACGGTTTGAATATTTTTTATTTAAAATTTACTCCAAAAATTCATTATAGACCAATGTACTTAATGCGAAAGGAATGGCTAATAGTCAAAATTGGAGGCAATGTCACCTTAGCCGACTCAGGATTTTGACACCCGGTCACAATCCTTTTTTTTCTCTGAACTCTTTCCCAGTAATGATTTATGAATCACACCATCGGATTTGACATCTCTGCTCCTGTAAGTCGTCAAATTCCATGTCACTTTATAATTCTTGACTCAATTCATTTAATTTTAGGTCTATATGGGTTGGCGATGACAGGGTACTCTCCTCGGCTCTTGTTTTTTACTGTCAACAGCCTACAGATCCGCAGAAGATGAAAAGACATTCATATATTTTAACTTTTTGGGCGTACGTAATTCTGTACGCCGCCCTTCGTTTCTATTACCGAGAAGGCATAGTGAAGTTTCGAAGTATGAATGGGTCTGCATGTAAGGTGTATGTACAGGTAGCAGATTGGTCCTACAGCCCTACTCAATCAGGGCACGGCTCAAGCTTGCAAATTTGCGATCAGCCGTTCATAGGACGCAGGCCTGGAATTTCAAATTCCTTTTCCCTGTCACATTAAAATTTGACGACGTTTTTGCATTTTTTTTATTTTTCTTACCTTTTGTTTTAAGTTTTAATCAAATATGTGAGTGTGACGGAAAACTCTATTTTAATTATTTTTGTAAATTTATTCCACCACATATAATAAGTCATCAAATAATGACTGATATTAAATTCTTGAATTTATTAGGTGGCAAAGAAATTAACCAGCTTTAGCGATATCTGCTTGGTTGAAAAAACTCTGTAATGTTTCAAACATGGACATTGTAGATGAATGTTTCCATGGAATTTTAGAACACTTTTATGGTGGAATCCTCTACTATTTTCACAAAGTGAGAGTTCTTTTACACTCTGCTCCTGTGACTTCACTATATTGTCGGGATAACTATGTTGTTACAAGATCCACTTTTTAGAGTACATGTAACTCAAGATAACTAAGTTGTTACAAAATCCACTAAAAACAGAAAATCTCATTAGCTGTCAAATGCCATTACAAATAATGTATCACAAATTGACTTAAAACATGAACTTGATCATTAAAACTTTTTTTAAGTGCTAACAACATTCATAATTAGATATTGGTTCACTAGTCAATTGAAAGTAAAGGACCATTTTTTTAATGTTTATACCAGTTTTGAGTCATGTTAGATATTATGTCAATTTAATGGAATATAAAAAATAATGGTTTGATTCTTGTTAGATTGATATTGCAGATTTGTAGTCTATCAGATTTATACTTGGAGAGCACTCTAGGATTCCCAAAGGTCCCACTCAATCCTCATCTATTATATTATTTATAGTGTTAATTTTGACTTTGATGATTAATGCTTTAATAAATAAATATATTTTGGAAACTCAAAGCAGCTTATATATCTTTCAACTTATTGTAGATTATGTAAAATATTTTCAATTTAGGTGTTGCATGGAAAGATTAAGACAAGAAAACAAATATGTTTATTTCATTTTAATATTTGAAATTATTTAGTTTTTAAAAATGTATGGATTAAAAAAGAAAATATGAAGAGATTTTATATTTAAATTTTGAAAAGTGCATTTTTTTTTTGGTAAATTGTAGTTTTATAATTATTTATATCAATTAAAATTATTTAAATTTCAAAATAAATGAGAAAAAAATAAACAGAAAAAATCGTGATTGGAAATAAATATGTTTAAAATGTATAATGTCTAATTTTTATAGAATTGCAAAATTTTCATAATAGAATTCGAACTTGAACTTGGTATCTGTAGTTTAAATGCACAAAAACACATACATAAATACATAAATCCAAGATGTTAAAAACCCTAAACCAGGTAAACTACACCACTCAAACCTATCTCAAAACCTAAACAAAGAAACATAAAAGAATGAGATTTCTCGTTTTAAACTTAAACTCTACACATTCGATTATAAACGGTTTAAGATAAAATGTAGCCTTTTAAAGAGATGTTGTGCCGATTGTGTGCGGTCAAAGAAGAAGACACCATGTAAATAGTTGGGAGAATAGACAACACTACAAATGGACGCTCCCATTAATATGAATGTGATGCCATTATCATGTCATACAGATCAAACGACATTTTGGGTAGATTGTTTTGTGGCTGCCTCTAGCTTTCATACAACCGTTAATTTATTATAATAAGAGTAAAGAATGTGACTTTTGTTGTGTATGGTTATGTTGGGAAACTGATTTGAGGGGCGAAAAAACGGCTGGAAGGAGCAACGACGGTGCAAAGAACAACAGAGACGGTCTCCAATGGAGGGCAGTAGAGGAGGGAGCTCGACTCCCTCCTACAAG
The DNA here is from genome assembly GCA_000404065.3 of Pinus taeda. Classification (NCBI taxonomy): domain Eukaryota; kingdom Viridiplantae; phylum Streptophyta; class Pinopsida; order Pinales; family Pinaceae; genus Pinus; species Pinus taeda. The sequence goes on along the minus strand of APFE030366232.1, from coordinate 4,708 downwards.
GACGTGATTTCCAACAAAAGCAAAGCAAAGGTCATAAACAGTAAAGGCGTGGCAGGGGAAAAAATAGTGACAATGAGAAGGGGACAATAAGACCAAGGTTAACAGTAGCACAAAGGACAAGGAGGAAGAAGACAAAAATCATGGAGCATAAGACCATAGACAAAAGGGAGCCTGCAAGCCTAAAGTTGAAATCACTCCCAGAGTAATATTAAATGACCCCGCTCTGCAAGCGCACAGAGAACACATGGGGAACTATGCCATTATCTGTAAATTCATGGGACTATGGCCCACGAAAAAAGCTTTACAAACTTGGATCAAGTATCACTAGAAACCCAAAGGAAGCATTGACCTACATCTTGGGTCAAAGGGATTCTTCACAGTAGTGTTCTCAAACATCGAAGACAAAGACAGAACATTCGAAGGAGGACCCTACTTTTATGCAGCAGCTGGTCTCTATATGAGGCCTTGGATGATGAACTTTGTCCCAGAGCGGGAGACCTTCACTTCGGTTCCAGTATGGGTAAGGTTGTATTCTCTTCCTCTAGATTATTAGCAAAACGAATCGCTAGCTGCTATTGGTAATAAACTAGGACATTTTGTCAAAGTTTCTAAAGCCACAAGAAGAGGGAAGTATACTTCATTTGCAAGGATATGTGTGGAAACGGATCTTTCAGAAGCTCTGTCGGACGAAGTTATTTTGGAAGTTTTTGATGAGGAGTGGGTGCAAACAGTGGACTACGAGCACATCCCATTCAGATGCCGTAGATGCCATGAGCATGGACATATGTTCAGAGATTACCTTCTCAGTAAAGAAGACGGCAAAGGGCACCTTAATTCTTTGAAGGAGACAGAGAGCTTTCAGAAAGTGTTAAGCAGAGGTAAAGGAGGAAAAAAGGGAATAAAGCAACAATAGAATGAAAGGCAAAAGACCAGTCATAATAAGTTTCAAGTGTTGGAAGAGAATGAAGAAAACATGAAGGAAGACAACTCTTAGGGGAAAGATCCTAAGGAAAGAGAAAAGGAAGAAAACATTAAACAATCTCAAGATATAGGACATCAAAATGAAAATGTTATAGTGAGACAGAAATGGATATGGACTAGGAAATGACCCAAAGCGAAATAGATCTGGAAGATCATGAATTACAGGAAATTCTAGACAAGGAAAACCTAGATCTAGAAGGATTCTTGAGGCAGGGAACTAAGGGAGGAATAGAATCAATACCTCCTGAAGAATGCTCTAGAATACAACAATTATTTTTGTGGAAAACCCAGGAAAGAGGGTCGGATAAAGGTAAAAGTATCCATAAGTAGGAGCACAGAGGCGTGAAAACTATGAAATCCACTCCAGGATTAGCAACTAAAAATCCAGGAAAGAAAAGGGGTAGGAAAAAGAAAAACGAGCTCTTTATGGAATGTGGAAAGCTAGTGATAGATTCAGGTAAGATGAAAGACCTAACCAGTTACTCTTTCACAAATCTTTAATTATGAAATTCATATCTTGGAATATCAGAGGTCTGGGTAATAAAAGAAAACAAAGAATGTTAAGTAATAGAATAAAAATAGCAACACCGGATATAATATTTATTCAGGAAACTAAATGTTCAATTCAAAAATTAAAGCAAATCCATAGCAAATGGTGGAAAGATTTGAGTTTCTCGAAGTGAAAGCAGAAAACACAGCGGGAGGCATCCTCACTCTATGGAACCCCCAAAAAATCAGCATATTAGATGCGGAGGCTTCAAAATTATTTATCTGTAATTCTTCAACCAGTGGGAGCTGTGGATACCTTCCTCATTACAAATGTTTATGGGCCACAAAGAATAGATGAGAAACTAAGACTCTTAAACTTGTAGAAATTTTGAATAGTAAACACATATTCAATGGAGATTATCCTAATCATGTACTATTGCGGAATACATACACAATACGTAAGCTCCTCTACGTTGATCATCAATATAGCAGCATCAATAAAAATAAAACATCAAGAGCATGCACACATTAACACAGTATGTAACTCGGGGAAAGCTTACAGCTGAAAACCCCACACTATCTGTATATTAATGATTGAGAACATGTAACATTACAATAGTCAATCTTCTCACAAGTATCCAGCACTATCTCCACCTGTTACACACAATACAACTCAGATCTGATCTCCAAATCTATTCCACTGCTTGCCTGCCTCCACTGCTCAATACCTGCTCAAGAATGGATGAGAATGGTTGAACCAAACTCGTATTTACCTCAAAAGAATCACTCACACTGGAAATCATGTGAGCAGAGGCTATAATCACTTGGTATTGGCCAATTCTCATTGGCATAACTCAATCCCATTGATTGTGCAAATCCTCATGCACAACTATAGTCACAACTGATAGCAATCTGATCGTCTAATACTTTCCCCTGCTGAACTGAACATGTACTGACATGCAACTGAGTTAACTAATGTATTATTTAGTTGCATTATGAGTTAATAATTAGTTTAACAACTCATCATTAGTCTATTTGCATTTAGACTAATTACAACTAGTTTAACCAAGTCAAACTGAACACAACTCCACAATCAACTCCACCAAACTCAACTGATTGAGTTCTAACTGAAGTCATGCATGCAACAACTCAACTGACCCACAAAGAAAACGTATTTCCTTCTAACAACTACATGTGCCACATCTGTAGCTCAAATTCAAGTGCTCCAAGAGAATAATATAAAGTTTATAGTCTAAATATTATTATAAGCTAATAATATTTGACTGCTCTATAATTAGACTTGACACTGTCACCGTTGTTGTATAAAAATAGAAGTCCATCTATTTTTTCCAACTTGATCAATCATCCATAAACAGCAACCTGCAATCCATAGACATGATCCATATGTCCAAAAATAGACATAGTCTAAAAATAGACTTGCGCCAAAAATAGCCTGCGGGCCCACTTAGTGAAGGCGACTCTTTTCACTAAGCTCCATCATCTTGTTGCAATCTCAACACTACCTCTCGACAAGATATGGATTATCAGCAACCCCTATCCTGCCTCGGTGGTATTCGAATTTGCTCCTGGTGAGAGCCTTCGTCAGAATATCAGCATCCTAATCCTCCGTTGGAATGTATGAAAGTAACATGATCCTCCATTGCACACAATCTCTGATATGATGGTACCTAATGTCAATGTGTTTAGATGTATCATGAAATACAAGATTAGCTGAGAGTTTAATGCAACTCTAGTTATCAAAGTCAATCACAGTAGGATCCAAATGAGAACTGAACAAACCAACCAGAATCTTCCTCATCCATATAGCCTCGCATGCATCCAAACTTGCTGCCATATACTCGACCTCTGCTGAACTGAGTGCCACGGATCTCTGCTTCCTATTGTACCAAGAAACTACTGTTGATCCAATACTGAAGACCCCTCCTGATGTGTTCTTTCTGTCTGTTGGGATCCCTGCCCAATCTGCATCTGTGAAGCCACATAGCTTCACCTCATCCTCATGTCTGTACCACAATCCATATCTTGATGTGCCTCTCAAATAATGCAATACATGCTTGCACGCCTTCCAGAAGAGCTTGGTAGGCTTAACCATAGCTTGTGAAAGATGGTTAACTGCATAGCATATATCAGGTTGTGTATTGACCAAATACATTAGCGACCCCACCAACTATCGATAAACAATGGCATCCACTTCTTCTCCAGAAGTGGCATCCTCCTTCCTCCAACCTCCAGGAAGAGGAGTATCAACAAGCTTGCAGCCATGCATGTTGAACTTCTCCAGTATCTCCCGAGCATACTTACCCTAAGAAACAAATAGTCCACCATTATGCTGCCATATTTCCAATCCTAAGAAATAGTGAAGGAGGCCCAAGTCCTTCATCTCAAACTCCTTAGCAAGATCATCCTTGCATGAAAGTATCAACAACTCATCACCCGTTAGAATCAAATCATCTACATACAGTACATTGATAAGCAACTTACCCTCTACCACAATCTGGTATAGGTTAGGATCTGCCTCGCTCTTGGAGAATCCAAGTCCGATGAAATAGATGTCTATCCATGTGTACCAAGCACGTGGTGCTTGCTTCAACCCATACAGAACTCTTTTGAGCCTGCACACATGTGACTCGTTGTTGAAGAGCTCAAAGCCTTCGGGCTGCTCAATGTACACCTCCTCCTTAACGACTCCGTTGAGGAACACAGTCTTCACATCCATCTGATGAATGTGCCATCCCATCTGCGATGAGAGAGCAAGAATCGTCTGTATGGAAGAATACCTTGTGACAGGTGCAAAGGTCTCCTCATAATCGATCCCCTCTATCTGTGAAAGGCCTCGGGCAGCAAATCTTTCCTTGTACTTCTCCACACTCCCGTCAGCTGCCTGCTTAACTTTGTAGATCCATCTCTAACCCACCACTGATTTCCCTTCCGGTCTAGGAACAATCTCCTATGCACTGTTTCTAACAATAGAATCATACTCTTCCACCATGGCGTCTACCCATGCGGGATCCTCCACATCTTCCTCGAAAGAGGATGGCTCAGTCACAACACACTTGCTCATAAGAGCCATGTATCCAGTGTATCGATCAAGTGACTGTCTCTGCTTGCATTGGGCTGTAGGTGGTCCTACAACTTTCTCTGCATCTTGAGCCAGTCGCTCAGCTTCTGTCAAGCGCTTTTGCCCTCTGATGGTTGGCGTTGCATGAGTGGTCTCTTC
>APFE030366230.1:902-11370 GCA_000404065.3 Pinus taeda | reverse complement strand
ACTATAGATTTAATGTAGAAAAGAGTTAGTTTGTCTCAGGGGATGGTTACCTGGATTGGTTGAATGTCTCCTAGGGCATTGGTTGTGTGTGTAGAAGGTTAGGTTGTCTATGTCCACTTCTTGAATTGCTACATATGGAGTTGAATCTTATTATAGTAACTCTTTGTCACATGTTTACCCCGGTTGCCCAGTTACTTGGGTAGATATGGGAGGAGGGTGTTACATTCTAGTTTGAATTCTACCACATTCCAACCAATGATATGAGTTAGATCATGAATATATCTCTATAAAAGTGATACATGAAATGCATTCTATACTTTTATGTAGGATGGTAGTGCTAGCCAATATGCCATTAGTCCTACTCTAGCTAGAATTTCAAATGGACCACAAACATGGGTGCTAAGGTTTAATACAAATCCCCAATTTAAATGTTCTCTTCCTAAGCTTGAATTTAATGTACACATGTTCCCGCACTTATATTCTTTATGAGTCCTTTTTTTGTCTACATAACTTTTCAATTTGTCTTGAGTTGCCTTTAGGTTTTGTTTTATTTTTTTTACTATGTGTTCCATCTCCTCTAGGAGATCAAGTCCCAAAACCAGTTAGTATTTTGGTTGAATCCAACTCAACGGAGTATGAAATTTTCCTTAATAAAGGATGTCAAAATGGACTCACTCTATGATATTCCTAATAATTGTTGGTGTAAGCAAACTCAACCAGATTTCTACAGTGTTCTCACTTAGTGCGTCAATCCATTACATACATCCAAAGCATGTCTTGAAGAATGTGATTGGTTGTTTTATTATATCCATTTTTTAGGATGATAAGAAGTGTGGCAATTCAATTGTGTATCCATCCTTGCAAAATGAGCTTTCCCAAAATTGGAAACAAATTTCACATCTCTGTTAGATATAATTTTTTTGGGTATTCAATGTAATACAAAAACCTCTTTCATGAAACTTTCATCTATATGAACGAATTTATATGTTGATTGGACTGGTATAAAGTTGGATACTTTGGTTAATTTATGTATGGCTACAACCAAGATTGAACCATGTTGTCTTTCTGCTCTAGGTAGCCTCGTAATAAAATCCAAGGAGATATTTTTCCATTTTCGTTCCTGAATGGGTAAGGAGTTCAATAATCCAGTAGGGTTTTGATCTTCCACTTTTACCTTTTGATATTTCTCAGAATTTGCTAAATATTCGTTTATCTCTCCTTTCATTCTTGGCCAATAGAATTCCTTGAAGTGTTGTAATAACATTTTGGTATCTTGCATGAGCTAAAAACCAGATTTTTATGATGCTTATCTAGTATTAATTGCTTGAGTTTAGGCACATTATGAATGTAAATTTTGTTTCTAAAATTTAATGGGTGATCTTTATTTAATGCATATATTGATTTGTTTGTTTGGCAAACTTTATTTATTAGTTTTTTCCTATGTTTCCTATATTCTCTCTTATGTTCATTACCGTTTTTCCTTTAAAGTTTTAAATATGCATATTTAAAAATGTCAATATTTAACATTTAATACTAAATATGTAAACCAATGAATGTAGTTCCAATAAAAATAGTTTTATTATAAAGTATTATGTAAACCATAAAATTCAAAATTCAAATCTCTAAACTTCAAACCAACAAAAAAAAATTTTAAATTTAATAATTCAAAAAAATTATGATTTACGGGTAACAATAAATAAATAAATAATTTTTTATTAATACACAAATAAGCAAAAGAGTATTGGAGCAGATGCAGAGGGAAGTGAGTAGTGAATCTAGTGGCAAAAACATTATTTCACAATTAAAATGAGATACTTGAAAAGCAAAAGCATCATGATAACTCGAAAAAAGAAACAACTTTGTAGTAAAGCTTAGAACGGACACTCTAGAGTGGTTAGCACAACAAAAGAAGCGACTTATAATACTAAATAATCATTTATTTAGTCTGTGTTATAATACTAAATACTCATTTTTTCAGTCTGTGCGCTTCCCACCGAATCAAGTGACTTATAACACTAAATATTATTTTATTAAGTCTCTGCTTGGTTCTAAAGAAATAAATATTAGCATTCTGTATTTTCTTTCTTTATCAATCGTTCAATATAAACTATTTTAACTTGATCTCTCTATATATAAAGGCATGACATTTAAGGGTGTTCCAGGGTTAAATCTATATATAAATGCATGACATTTAAGGGTGTTCCGGGGTTAAATTTAATAGGTATTGAATCATAATTTTTTTATTTAATTATTTTAAATTTTATAAGATAAATACTTAATTTTACAAATTTTTAATTGGATTGTTGATTTATATAGATATAAGTAATTTTAAATAAAATTGGAGAAAACAAAAAAGTTAGAGTGTTCGTGGGTTGAGACTTCAAGATAAGTATTGTCTTATTTGAGCCCACAAAAACTAATATTTTAAAATGAGACTTCAAGATAAGCATAGGATGCCCCATCAGCCAGTTATCTTTGTCTTCACATATATTTAAGCTTAGAGCATGAACATTAAAACTTGAACCTTAAAGTTGAGACTCACACAACATGTCCACATCTATGGGCCATTGGTATTCTATATAAAACACTAAGTGGCTTTTCTTCTTTATATGAGTCAAATAGCTATTTTTCATTTGATTTTGAAAGTTTTATGTAGTTTCTTTAGTGATGACACATTGATGATAGATCTTAGCTTCTATAAAATGGGTTTATTTCTTAGTTTGATTGAAAAAATCTATTTTGTGACTGCATATGGAAATATAAAGGCTATGATGCCTTCAATACATTTATACTTGAATCTAAACATTGTTATGTTTGGATCTTTTATGCGAGCCTATTTGTAGGTGACCTCTAATCTTCTTCCATTTCAAAATATTATGAATTTTGTCAAAATGCATATCTTACAAATACATTATATAGTTAATGGTTTTGACCAAACTACTTGATAACTTTTCAATAATAATTTAACATAATTTTTAAAATATGAATTATATTAAAAATAATATTATAAAAATAATGGTTATTAGAAATAACATTTAATTTTTGTTTTTGATTTTTGAATTAAATAGGAAATTATATACCGTTATTATATTATATTTGAAACTTAATTTTATTATTAAAAATCAAAATATAAAAAATTTCAAAGTCAAAACACAAAAATTATATTCAAATCAAAATGTGAAAAATTTCCAAGTCAAAACACAAAACCTATATGAAGAAAAAGATTATTTTTATATTCATTACCAAAAAAATTAACAAATACATATAATACATTATATTTAATTGATAGATAAAAATAAAATTGATGTTTAACGGAGGGTTAAAAATAAAAATCGAGGAGTGACTTTCAGTCCTACACACTTTACTTGATGGCCACTGACCAGGATTGAAAATATGGAGTTCTTTTATAATCTTAATCAATATATTGACCTCGAGGCGTCTGTTTAGGACTATGCTTTCGACGTTGCACAGTATAAATGGGGTACAAATTGTAATTTCCCACGGAAAGTAACTCGTGTTTATCGGTTCCTACGTTTCCTCGCGTGTTTTCTCGTTGGTTGACGCACAATATCTAGTCGTCGCTACGCACTATCCATGACAATTTCGTTCATATTAAAATATGCTGAGTACGATGATTATTTCGATAGTTTCTTGGTTGCTTGTCCTAATTCGATTTCTGCCAATATATATCTTATTAAAATATGCTGAGTACGATGATTATTTTTATCGTTTCTTGGTTGCTTCTCCTAATTGGATTTTGGCGAACTCCTCCTTTCCAACGTTCTGCCTTGTTCCGTCACATTCCATCTCTCCAAATTGTACCTAATACGCAGCCGCATGTACAAAAGGACCGAAAGTGCTTTGACAATATGGCAATGAGGGTGGCGACATCGAGCGCATGTGACCAGCGCGTTTTTGTGTTGGAAAACATAAACAACATTTGTAATATTTGAACCCATGACTTCTAACGATGGATGATAACCGTGGGAAAGGGATAATAAGCACATTCAAGAAGCACATAAAGGTCATAAAAGCATAGGAAGGTAAGTCATACAGTCATATAAAATAGAGAAAAAGTATTTTGCACCATGGAATTCGCTAACATAACATTATATTACGGCTGCTTCTATGCCCCTTGGGCATATTAACACACTAAAAAGTGGATTGTTGTTAAACATATATTCATACTTCTTTCTTAACAGAAATTTTGAATATAAAAATTAATTAAATATAGATTGTTTTAAATTTTATTATTACTTACAAATAATTACATCTAATTTAAATTATATACCTTACAAATATATAAAAACAAAAAATCATAGGAAAACAAGAAGGAATAAGAGTTATGACCTTCTTTATTTTAATTAAATCAATAAGTAAAAATGACATAAACACATTTAAACCGCTATGACTAAAATAATTTTTGAACAGCATAGTTTGCACCACTAAAATAATGTTTTCAAATGCAGCAAGAATAAGGCGTGTCTTAATTATTTTTTTCAAATAACTTAGGTTTAAATTATCATATTACAAAATTCAATCTTTTATAATAATTTATTTTTCCTCTTTTCCCATTTTAAGCCACTTGGAATTTGAATCCTTAATTTCTCAATTTTCTCATAACTCACAGTGCTTAGATCACCAATTGAACTCTCCCTGAGACTCTAGGATAGCAATTTTATTTGAATTTTAAAAATTAATTTGATAACTTAAAGAAAAATTCTATGAATTTGAGGAAAATTTGTCATTTTCAAGATATTTACTATATTTTTTTATTTACATTTAATATATATATCATATATATATATATATATATATAGTGGAGATTTGATGTTATCTAACACATATCCTAGAATATTTTTTTTGGATGAGCGATCGCAATTAGGGTTTCGGTGGAGGACTACATCAGGAAGGACGATGGTTAGCATCAAATGTAGTACGAATGTTGGTTGGTGGCAGGGACTAGCCAACACATGGCTCGTATATGGCGGGGTTTCCTTTCACCTAGGGAACAAAGCTATTAGGAAAAATAATAGGGTAGACAAGTAAATTCAAAGGAGGGGTTTACACCCTTTTTTTTTTCTCACTAGTGGTTACTCTCAACTGCTCACGCCCTCTTCAGGGACTCAAAAGAAGGAGAGGTTGTGCTTTTTTTCTTACTCTATAGACAAATACAACATAGATGGTCAACCCTAGGGACTGTGTCGACTTGGAGCCCGAGCAGGAAGATATCCTATTAGTTTGGGGTTTGGAGCCTACTTAACAAAACCTAGTCAAGGTTATTTGTCTAGGTAGATCTCCAACTAGAAAAATTGGAGGAAAGTTGATAGATTGGAACTTGGAAGGGAGATTAGGGTTTCTAGAGCCAGGAAAACCTTGCATTTAAATGGCGGGGGCCTGTGTTTTTGACATCAGTCTCTTGAAGGGTCAGGCGACAACAACGAAATTGGCGAATCGGGTTGTACGAGAGTCAATGAAGATATGGGTAAGCTAGAAAAACCTCTTGTTGTTTCTTGTCCTAGGTCTTCCTTCAGGAGGTTTGGAGGACATTGCCATTAGTAGTGGCTTACGAGGAAATGAGGACCTGAAATCATGTTTGCTTATGGATTTGGCACAAAATGATGTCGATGGGGGTAAAAGATTGAGCGAGACTCATGAACGTTGATGAGCCCCAAATTGGGTAACTTATTGGGCTCATTTTGCCTAATTATCCTTGTTCAGTCCTTGTTCAATCTTCCATTTTGCATAGCTTATGCATTATTTTTTAGTATGTTTATGTCATTTGTACGAATAAGGGTGGTCACTCAACCTAGGTGGCTAACACGTGCTTATTTTAGGTTTTTTTGACACATGTTGGAGCAAAATCGAGCAATCATGGGCTAGATGACAGCCAAGATTGAGGTGAGGATTCGTAGTGGGGTTGTCTATGACATTAAATACCCCTTCCTCGGTATCTTCACCCCCAACTCCGAGCTCCAAAGGCCACCAAAACCGGATCTTGAAGGCAGCCAAGCAGATTTTGGAAAAGGGACTGCCTACTAACAGTTTGGATAGCCAAGTCCCATAGATTTAGGAGGCCAGCTAGGGCGCTCGTGGTGTATAAATGTTAAGGCCTCAGCCTTCGTAAGGGACTTTTTGAAACCATTGCATATTTTGCGCTACAGTGTTGTCATCTTTAGCTTGTTCTCTTGTAGCCATTTTGGCATAACTTTTGACTCATGACTATTTTTTGATAATGATAAGCAGTCTGATTTTATATCAACTCTGCGTTTTCTATAGGAGCCGTAGCTCTTAGGGTTGGGCCCAACCTGAGAGCCTAGGGTCTCCTTTATGTACTATTATCTTTCCTTTATGCATCGTTGTTTTCCTTTTATGCATTTGCAAACGTATTTTTGTTAGGCAGATTTAGTTGTTTTGATTAACTAGGTCACTGTTTATGAATAGAATTCCTTCAGATGTTTAGAATAGATTGGTAGGATAATAACAGGAAAAAATCTCCAGAAAAGGGTCAACAACACTTTTGGTTTCACCTCTTCCTTGTTGGATCAAGGGCTAGAATTGAAGTAACCGTGTTGTCCCAAACAAAAACACTAGTTTTCTTTACCATGCAATCCTTACTGTACTGTTTCCATTTGCAGAAGGTTATGTGTTTAGATCTCTGAAATGCCTCATTGCATAGTTGATATATATGGTTCTCCTTTAAATAAAGTTGTTTTTCATTCACTTCATTGTTAGTTAGATTAAATTAGCTAGGACTTTGATTACTCGCAAGACTTTGTTGATTCAATTGAATGTACACAGTGCAGGGCATCTCTACCACTCTTTCATCCACCTAAGCTTCAGCAGAGCCATCTATTCCATCTCCTAGCTAGGTTCCTCATCTCACATCTGTCCTCTTACCCACGTAACCCTACCTTTTTGTGCAATCATTGTTTCAGCCTTCTTTGAGCCAATTCAGCCATCTACACCTTCTTACCACTCCATCCACCAATCCCTGGGCCACTTCAGACCCCTATCGTACCTCCATATCCATTCATGCATCTTCCCTCACTCACCCATCCTCCAAAATCTCATTTTTTAACATCCTGTAGAAATTTCTAAACATCCTGTAGAAATTCCTGAACATCCTGTAGAACCCCTGCAGACTTCCTGTAGAAGCTCACAAATGAGGTTTCTTGATAGCCGAGCTTTGTGAAACTCTCTGGAATGGTGTTAGGGAATCCTTAGATGCTCTTTGAACCTTCCTGACCTCTTCCAAGAATGTCTCCTCCTTGATCCACCCCTGCACAATCAAGAACGGTGAAAGCATATGCATGATGAAACTGACAACTTAATCAAAACTATAGAAATATGTTTTCTTCAGATAGAGGTAGCCTAGACACATGTATTTTACCTTCATAGAAGTAATGGCATCTCTTTCAGTAGTTTGCATTCTCTTCTTTGCATCAGTAGGACTAGCTGATAGAATTAGGGTTTGCTAGGGTTTGCACTTTCCTTTAGTTTTTCAATCTCTTTTCACAAATAGATTAGCTTCCTTCGAGTTAGCTTTCATCCATCAATTAAAAAGCTTCTTATAAGAGCTCATAGAAGTTGGCTTAAGCTCCTAGTGGGCTTGTGCCAGCTGACCAAGTGACAGCTGCAATAAGAGCTAGTACTTGTGCATATAGCATCGTCGCTTCCAAGTTTGTTACGAACTACTGGGTTGATAAAAGTAAATAAGCGAGTCCCAGGAGTTGCAGCATTATTGTTGCAATACTGGAGCCCACCATATTTTTGGCGCCATTGCCGGGGAAGCTTGAGAGTATTGGTGATTGTTGTTTTTATTCTATTTTCTCCTACAACCTTCTGCTAAGAAGTTTATTTCATTTCCATTCTGCAATTTCATTTTCACAAAAGTAGAGTAGACATTTCCTACTTTCATAGATTAGCATTTCAATTCTGCAAGCGTAGCTTAGAATTTCAATTCTGCAAGCGTAGCTTAGCATTTCAATTTTGCAAAGTAGATTAGTCCTTTCCTGTTTTCATTTCAATTCTGCCTATTCATTTCCACAAGATAGTTAGTTTTCATTCAATCTATTTTAGTTTTGCAGGTACTGGCAGAAAAAAAAGAAAAGCAATCAAAAGTCTTTCCATTTCATGCCTCATAAGAACAGAGATAAAACCGCAAATTCTTATCCAAAACCCCCACCACATCACTGAGTCAAACTTCTCTCTTCTCTAGTGACAGTGAGCCAAAAGAACCTATAGGTGAACCTTCTGAGATATACAAAGTTCCTATAATAGAAGAAGAGTTAGAGAACACTCCATCTGAAGCCATGGCTGAAAACCAAAATGGTAGAGAAGGTGCTTTTCCTATCCAAGAGACCAATGGGGAAATGAAAATGAAAAGCATAAGTCCCTCAGCTTTACCTCACTTCCATGGATTGACTACTGAAGACCCTGATACCTTCCTATTTGAGTTTGATGTCCTTTGTCGAACTTACAACTATGCTGAGGACAAGAAAAATCTGAAACTCTTTCCCTCTACCCTCAACGATGCAGCATTACGCTGGTTCATGGGGTTACCTGGAAACAGTATCACCACTTGGGCTCAGATGCAACAAGGTTTTAATGCCAAATACTAGGACTAATGTAGGTCCAAGGAAACCAAGGGAGAAATCTTTCGGATGACTATGGGAAGTGATGAGTCTTTAGAAGATTATGAGGAAAGGTTCCAACTTAGTTATAAATGGGCCAGGTGCACACTTGACCCGGTATCTCTGAAGTTGGTTCTGCTCCGAGGAGTCCCTGAAGACCTACTAGACACCCTTAACATGCTGGCTGGAGGGGACATCTACCAACTACCCTATGAGGACATAAAGACCGTGTTTAGAAACCATTCTAGGGTGGTCCGAAAGAGAGGTAGGGGGAATCCACTTTCAGCTAGTACCACCTTCTCCAAGCATGAGTTTGCTGACCAGATGGAAGACCTCAAGAGTGAGATGAGAAAGACTATTGCCATGCAACTTGATACCTTCCGAATTCAGCAAAAGGAAGAGGAAGCTGAGAGGCCTTTGGCCATTTTTTTTCCTAGATGCACGAGGAAGCATCCCAAGAATGAGTGCCCATTACATTCAGTAGAGGTATGTTTCATTTGTGAGGAAGACCACCCCACCAACCAATGCCCTACCTTGCCTGGATTTAAAGCCATGTACCTAGGGACTGAGGTGGCTACTGAGCCTCTCTACTTCCTCAACCAAAGTGGACCCAGACCTTACTAGCAGGGGATGCAAGGGACATCCCAAGCTTATTATAACCCCAGCCAATCCGCTCATATACCTTCTTGGGGCCCCCCTGCTCATCCTTCCTGGTCTACATCTCCTCCGTGGTATTATCCATCTTCATACCATACTCAACCTCCTCCTCATTCGTTTCACTCTCATGCTCAGCCACAACCTGAGTGGAATGCACCTCAACTGGGGTGGAGGCCTCAATACAACACTCCTCCCACCATTTTTCCTCTGCCACCGGCTCAACCACAACCATTACCTCCTGCTCCTCCAAGAATCCCCCAGATGCCTGCTCAACTGAACCCGAACCCCAATAACAGACAGGCCCAGCAGGTATATACTAGGGAGACAACATGCCCTACCTATGTTGTGGAGATCCAGGAGATCAACCTGCGATCTAGGAAGGTCCTTCCAGAGCGCCAACCTCCTCCCCTAGAGGAGGAGGAAGAGAAATAGGAAAGTGAACCCCAAGACATTCCACCCTTTCCTGAGTGACTCACAGTAACCATACAACCCAACCCAAAAGAGACTGAGATTCTGGGAGAGCTCAAGCAATTGTGTGTGAAAATACCACTTCACTAGGCCATAAAAGATGTACCGATATACATCAAATTGATTAAGGAGAACTGTTTCAAGCACCCAGGCAGGCGAAAGAGGGATGCCTCAACTATCAATGTCATAGGACATCTGTCCCATATTATGTTGGGGCAAGTAATCTGTCCAAAGTATTTGGACCCTAGGAGTCCTATAGTTGATGTTCACATCAATGGCACCATCATACCCCACACCTTGATTGATCTAGGGGCCTCCATTAATGTGATGACCAGGGACACCATGCTTAAGATCAGCCTTCAGAGTTCCTTAAGGAAGACCTCGACAGTACTACAATTGGTAGACCACTCCACCGTGACTCCCGAAGGGATTGTGGAAGATGTCTTGGTCTCTGTTGAATCATGGGAGTACCCTGCAGACTTCTTGGTCCTTCATCCAAAGGAAAAACTCACTGGATATTTCCTCATTTTGGGAAGGCCTTGGCTAGCTACTAAGGATGATTACATCAGCTGTCAAGCAGGAAGCATGACCATAAAAAATGGGCCTATGTCCAAACAACTGGTCCTATACCCTCCTGCCCAACCTCTGCTAGAACATGACTTACCCCTCTTGTTGGAAGAAGGAGATGAGGATGAGGTCTACTCTGC
>APFE030366226.1:0-17484 GCA_000404065.3 Pinus taeda | reverse complement strand
CCATCAACTGCACCTCCAGTCCACTAAACCCAACTCACTTGAGTTCTAACTGAAGTCCTGCATGCAAATATTAGTCATCCCATAGGTAACCATGTATTTCCTTCTGGGATCTGCATGTACCACATCCGTAGCTCATCTCGAAGTGCTCCAAGAGAATAAGACAAAGTTTATAGTCTAAATATTATTATGAGCTAATAATATTTGACTATTCTATATTTAGACTAAGCAGTCACTCCGCTGTGATCTAAAAATAGAAGTCCATCTATTTTTCCCAACTTGATCAATTATCCATAACCAGCAACCTGCAATCCATAGACATGATCCATATGTCTAAAAATAGACATAGTCTAAAAATAGACTTGCGCCAAAAATAGCCTGCGGGCCCACTTAGTGAAGGCGACTCTTTTCACTAAGCTCCATCATCTTGTTGCAATCTCAACAACTGCCAGCGGAGTCTTTGAATCAAGTTGGAGTCGCCAAGTGAATGTTCCAACCTTCATATGTGTCTGACCATTGTACAGCATCAACAATCAGATCTAAACTTTGATGACCTTTCTTGGGGGAATATGAAACGGTTCGCTCCCCAGCAACGACGCCAAAATGTTATCCTCCACAATATCCTAAAGCTGAGAAGGGAAATCGAAGGAGGTAACCTCAAACCACTTGTGGATCAGTAGCTAGCCTTGCTAAAGCAGAGAGGGATTTCTCTATGAATTCACAGCCAATGATGACTCGAATGGGAAAGGATTTTAGGCTAGATATGTTAGGCTCAGGTAGGGTTTTTAAAGTTTAGGCTTTGATGCTGGACAAGGGATGAAAACCAAGTAGCTAGGTCAAAGGCTCACAGGGTTACAACAACAAAGATATTGAGGAGCAAGGTAGAAATAATTTTGTGATGGCTTTAGGGTATGTCGGTGTAGTGTAGTGTTTGGAAGAGGAAAAATGTCTTAGTGAGCATGAGCACATGAATTCATTAAGTTAGAGGGAAAATTACACAAAATGATATTCCCATAAAAACATAATTTTATGCAAAGAATTATGTTTATAAAATTTAAGGAAATCCACTGAAGAAACAAGATTTGAAAGGAGAGATGTATATCATTAAAATAAAACTAAAATAGAGAAAATACATCATCACAAACTCACTGCATATGAATTCCTAAATAATAGTTGCAAACTGCTCCTTTGATTTCCTGAATAAAATGTCCAAGTACAAGCTACAAGTGTTCTCTTCTCTAATGTACAACCTTTTTCACTCTGAAATTCATAAAATATATACAATTATCTCATCCCTGGACTAAGGGAGTCGAGCTCAACCATCTCCCTAAAGATAGAAACAGTTGCATTAAATTTGGCACTCCCTGCTAGGAATAGGGATCGAATTTCTGAAAATATGGGTCAAATATTAACTCCTATCTCTTTAATAATGACATATATTACAAAACGTAAGGAGGTTTTTGTATATTAGCTTGTTTTTTATAGAAACCTCTATCATTTTTTTCACATTCATCTCCATCTCCTCGGAATATGTGCCATAAACGCATGACTAAAACATGAAATCATTAAATGTTTAAATCTGTAAAACTATGCTGTAAAGATCCAATAAAATATTCCAATCCACGACACTTGTGAAGAAACATAAATACATTTTTGATATTTAGCTTGTTCAAAAATATTTTCAATATGTTAGAAAAGAGCTCCAAAAAACAATTACTAAAACAATAAAATAAATTCAAAATTTTATTTTTTGAACATAAGTCTCAAATATCGCAACATATATCCAAAAAACTAATATCTGTGAATAAAATGGAGTTTTTTGTTCTTTGTTTTGTGATTGACAAAAACCTCTCTCACTTTTGTAAAATTCATGTCCATTACTTCAGAAATTGATTTTGAATTAAAAGTGTCCATGTGTGCAGCAAATGACCTCAAAAGGCCCATGAGATTTTCTAATGATACTTTTGATGATGACCATGACCTTAGGCTTGCGATGAGAGTAGCATATACATTATACATTTAAACATTGACTCAAGATCCTTTTCCAACCAAGAGAGATGTCAAATTTTATTTGAAAATATAATAACTTGACCCTAAGACCCTATCCACAATATGAAAAGAGTACTTTTGATCACTGTGGCTATTGGACACTAACATTGGCTCCAAATGGGGATGGAAGCTCCTTAGGAGGTTTGAAGAACACCGTATACCAGGTAGCCTTATTCATTGGGCAATGGAGTCACTACAGCGATAATCTTCAAACTGACTCAAATTAAATTGAAAACTAAATTGTACCATCGACTACAAACTCTACTGGAAATTGACACTGAAAAAGATGCTCAGAATGTTGAGCTTATTCATCCCACCTTACCTACTCTAACTAATCCATAAGTGATCTCATCAAGTGAAGTCGAAGATCCAACGTATCCAATCAAGTACGTGACTACTTGACCGGTGCTTATATTCAGCTCCACCAAGCATAAAGAAATATTTAGAAGATGGCAACTCAAAATGATACCTGAGTCCAAGACCTATGTTGGTGAACAAAACAAACTCCACTTTTTCTGATGCTTGCAAAAGACTGCCCATGGGGTCTTGAAAATCATGAAACATTGCCTCTTGTTGATCAGAAAAAATAAGGGAGATGCTTTCAAATATAATGGTTGATTGTTCTTCTTCATCTGGGTGATCCTTCTTAAATGTAAATGCAACAATTTCATCTTCCATACCATCCATATCAGAGGCAAGATTTGTATGCTCTTGCAGGTATTCAATTGAGGTAGACAAATTAGCATCAACACATATATCTAAAAGTGCCTTTTCATGTATATCAGAAAAAGAATTGTCTAGGCTTTGAAAAAATTCTATATCTTGATCATTTGAACGTTGCTGAACATGTTCTTCAAATCAAGACAACAAACCTATTGTACACTGTTTTTGAACTCAATGGGTAAATCATGACTCTCTAGAGTTTTTATACAAGCAAACTCAAAATTATGATCTGCACATATTTCTTCCTGAATTAAAAACTCAGAAGAGAAAAGGAATGAAGGGCAGCTAGAAAGAACATCTTTATATATATCTTGATCACTTGAAGATTGGCAAGACTTTTGCAAATTATTATCAACTTCATATGATGGAAGATCATTGTCATCTTTTGAGGAATTGTGCTCAAGTTCGTTGCCATCCGAGGTAGAATCCATGGTTTTATCATGGTTGTTAAAAGGGTTTTCATCCAAAGAATCCAAGAGTTGATCATCCATAAACTCTTCATTGCCATAAGCACTTTCCAGCTCTTCAATAAAATTCTCAAAGTGATCACAACAATCCTCAATCAAACGCAAAGAAGGATAAGCTTCTCTATACTTCTCAAAAAACACTGAGAGAAAATATTTGAGAGAATAAATACAAGAAGGAGGCAAGCTTTCGTATCAAAACCGTGCTCTTTCTTCTAATGTGACCATGAACATCTTCATTAAACAATCTTCATGAAAATTAATCCTCAGCTTACGCACATGCATATGAAATCTTATTAATTGAAGTGTAGCATCATCACCTTTTACATCTATGAATTTTGGAAAGTATGTTTGCCAATCTACTTGAGGCATACGATTTGCAAAACCTGGAACATGATCTTGATGCATAGGGGCATACCTTCTGGATTGAGAACTTGTTTCGCTTTCTGGATCCTACTGCCAGTGGAGTCTTCGAATCAAGTTGGAGTCACTAGGTGAATTTTTCAACCTTCATATGTGTCTGACCGCTGTCCACCATCAGGATTCAAATCTAAACTTTGATGATATTTCTTGGGGGAATATGAAACTGTTCACTCCCCCACATTGGTGACAAAATGTTATCCTCCACAATATCCGAAAGCTAAGAAGGGAAATCGAAGGAGGTAACCTCAAACCATTTGCGGTTCGGCAGCTAGCCCTGCTAAACTAGAGAGGGATTTCTCTATGAATTCATAGCCAATGATGACTCGAATGGGAAAGGATTTTAGGCTAGATATGTTAGGCTCAGGCAGAGTTTTGAAAGTTTAGGTTTTGATGCTAGACAAGGGATGAAAACCAGGTAGCTAGGTCAAAGGCTCAAAGGATTACAACAACAAAGATATAGAGGAGCAAGGTAGAAATAATTTTGTGATGGATTTAGGGTCTGTCTGTGTAGTTTAGTGTTTGGAAGAGGAAAAAGGTCTTAGTGAGCATGAGCACATGAATTCATTAAGTTAGAAGGAAAATTGCACAAAATGATATTCCCATAAAAATAGAGCTTTATGCAAAGAATTATGTTTATAAAATTTAAGGAAAACCACTGAAGAAACAAGATATGAAAGGAGAGATGTATATCATTCAAATGAAACTAAAACAGAGAAAATACATCATCACAAACTCACTGCACATGAATTCCTAGATAATAGCTGCAAACTGCTCCTTTGATTTCCTAAATAAAATGTCCAAGTACAAGCTACAGGTGTTCTCTTCTCTAATGCTCAACCTTTTTCACTCTGAAGTTCATAAAATATATACAATTATCTTATCCCTGGACTAAAGGAGTCGAGCTCAAGCATCTCCCTAAAGATATAAGTAGTTGCTTTAAATTTGGCACTCCCTACTAGGAATAGGGACTGAATTTATGAAAATAGGGGTAAAATATTAACTCTTATCTCTTTAATAATGAAATATATTACAAAATGAAGGAGGTTTTTGTATATTTCGTTGTGTTTGAGATAAAAATCTCTCATTTTTTGCGTATTCATCTCCATCACCTTGTAATATGTGCCGCAAACTCATGACTAAAACATGAAATCATAAAATGTTTAAATTTGTAAAACTAGGCTATAAAGATCCAATCAAATATTCCAATCCATGACAGTTGTGAAGAAAATGAAATATTTTTTTTATATTTAGCTTGTTTTTTACAAAAACCTCCTTGGGTTTCTCAAAATTATTTTCCAACTGTTAGAAAAGAACTCCAAAAAACAATTGCTAAAACAGTAAAACAAATTCAAAATTTGATTTTTTGAACATAAGCCTGAAATCTCGCTTCATATCTCCCAAATCATAACATTGGTGCATAAACTGAAGGATGTTTTTGTTATTTGGTCTGTGATTGAGAAAAACCTCTTTCACTTTTGGAAAATTCATGTCCATTACTTTAGAAACTGATTTTGAAGAAAAACTATCATTGTGTGTAGCAAATGACCTCAAAAGACCCATGAGATTTTCTGATGATACTTTTGATGATGACCATGACCTTAGGCTTGTGATGAGATTAGAATATAGATTATACATTTAGACAGTGACTCAAGACCCTTTTCCAACCAAGAGAGATGTCAAATTTTATTTTAGAATATAATAATATGACCCTAAGACCCTATCCGCATTATGAAAAGAGTACTTTTGATCATTGTGACTATTGGACACTAATAGGTTCTTCACACGAACCCTGATCTTCTTCACCTGTCTAGTGGTTATGTGTCTCAGCAATTATTTCCTTTTGCTTAAGATCACATCGTAACCACAGTCTTCAAAAAATGCAACAGAGATGAGATTCTTCTTTAGGCCTGGCACAAACATGACATCTTTGAGGCAAAGAGGGTATCCAGACTCCCTTTGAAAGGTTAGTATACCAATCTTGGTATCATTATACCTTCCATCATCCCAAAGATCTCTACACCTTGTCATGTGGAACAAGGCATCAGAGTCCATGTACCACACACTCCCCACCATTGTGTTGGCCATGCATGAGATAAGGGTGAAATCAAGCTTGAACTGTGAAGCCAAAGCTTCAGCTGCTACTCCTTATGAATTATTCTTGATAGCATTTTTGTGTGGAAACTTCGTAGCATATTGCTTGATTTCATGACAATTGAAGCATTTTATTTTGGATAAGTCTTTCTTCTTGACCCCTTGGCTGGATTCTAGTTTTGTTTGAGATTTCTTCCCTTTTCCCTCCTTTCACTTTCCAACCAATGAAAAATTTTCTTCATCCTCTACATTGGATCAAATTCCATCATGATTATTTCTCCTGAACTCTTCTTGGACCAAATCAGACCATAACCTTTCCCATTTCGATAACTTTTCCCTTCCATTCACTGAGTCCTAATAGTTATGCCAACTCTTGGAAGGCATAGAAGAGCTAGGCTCACTAGGTCATCTTCTGCAACAGTCATACCAAACCCTCCAAGTTCATCACAAACTTGTGTAAATATGTTGAGATACTACGTAATAGTGCCATTCTTCTGCATCTTAATATTTTAATGTTTGTCTTTGAGGGCCAAATTTCTAAGGTCGTTGTTGTTCTGGAATAGATCTATCAATGTATACCACATTGCGAAAGGAGTTTCTTTCCCATGGATATTTGAGACAATGTGGTCTCGCACTCCCTCCAATATTATTCTCCTCACCTTGGCTACATATTTCTTCCATTGAGCTAGGTTTTGGGCATCAACTGATCCTAGTTTTGCAATGTATTTCTTGACATATTCTAGCAATCCATTTTAATTAAGCACCACCTCCATGTGATCCTTTCAAGTAATGAAATTTGAGTTGCCTTCCAAGGCATACTCTAATCTCAACTCATTAAATGTCATCTTCCAAACTTTGAAGAGATCCTGATACACTGAAGCTGCAAATCCGAACCTCCCGAGTAACAAATTTGAAATTCCTATTCTAATGTGAATCTTGCTCTGATATAATTTATGACTATGATGTAGAATTCCAATTGCTCAAGATATTTTAATCTTAACTAAGAGAACCAATTCTACTCTACTGCTCTGCGGAATTAAATTCATATTTTAGAACCAACAATATCATACATGCAATAGGAAATTAAACAATTGCACAATATTTTTCTATGGGAAAGAAACTGCTAAAAACCCCTTAAGCCTCCTTGCATTAATGAGGTGAATAGATATTATATTACAATTTCTAGCTCAATCTGAGCTCAACCTGCAAGTGAATAACCTATTTCAATGAGAATCTTTGACCTAGACTTAGTCAATTTATGCCTCTTCTTGAGCCCCTATTTCCTTGAGTAATTCCTAAGGAATTAGGCCCCTATTATTTAGGAATTTTCTCCAAATGATTATGCAATTCCCAAGGTTGATAATTTGGTTGCATGTAACACATGTACACTCAAGACTAGTCTATAATTGATGTTACACTACCTTAGAATCTCCAACACAACTGGGGAACTTTAATTCTTTTTATGCATCAGTTATTTTGGGTTGATTGATCAGTTAACTAGATGATCACTAAGTTAGAATGTTGTCCCACTGCACAACTTGTTGAAGAATCTAGAGCAATCCATAGCTTAATGAATCTTCACTGATTATTGATAACAAGTTGAGTTGTCTTCTCAAATTAACTTCGTTATATTAGTGTGTTCTTCAATCATCAAACGGTTATCAAAACTAGAAGATCAACCAAAATACGAGTACACAAGATGTTGACTCCAAGCTAGGGCAAAACCTCTCCTCTTGAGAGAAAAACCCTTCAATCTCTTCTTATAGATATTTAGATGACGAATACCAAGATCCTTGACAAAATTGACTCAATATTACCTCCAAGATGCTTGTCACTATCCCCTGCATTGTTTTGCGTTCAATCCACAGTCTATAGACTTTATGTCATTGTACTCCTTTAGTTTTCGGTCTCCTTATGCCTTCGTTGTCTTGTCACAGTCCTCGGCTACTATAGTTCTTTTCTCAGGAATAAGTTACTTTAATCATGCCAATGTCTTGAGACAGTCCTTCATGTTCTTCATTATTCTGATGATGATAGGACAAGCTACCACCGAGAGGAGATATATGTATATACAGTCTTCCAAGAGCTATATTTAGACTTCACCGAGATCACTATGTATTGTGTTACTTCTTCTTCGCTAACTATTCTAAGATGATACGAAGACTTGTTGGTGTAATGCAACTTCACTCCTTCTATATAGATTAGAATTGGTATATTAGGCCAACATGCATGCCTTAATCTAGGTCAACATATCATTCAAGGAGATCATTGTATTTTATTTAGTTGACTTGCACGAGGATAGTGACATTCATTCTTGGAGTGTAGATATTTGACATCATGACTTCTATAATACTTATTTTGAGACATAAAATCCTAAAGACATCAAGAATAATTCTTTGACCTATGGTAAACACATATTTCTCATCAAACCCATGATGCAAGGAATAATAATAATTTGTTTCTTCTTTTACATAATATTATAATTACATGTCATAATGAAAACCAGACCTAGTTACATTTTCTTCAACATTCCCTCTTAATTAGGAAGGTATTCATTAAATAATACAAGGTTATTCAACACTAAAGAGATATCATAAGAAGAGTCAGACTAGTAATCCATCTATATAGCATCATTATAACCAACATTGTCACATAGCAAGGCCTTGACTAACAACTCTATCTCTTAATAGATCAGAGCACAATGTTGGTGAGACCAATGATGCTATACACCTTCATCATTGTCTCTCAAAGTACATACCCACCCAGGTGTTCACTAAGTATGACCTTCTAGGACTATTCTTCTCTTGGGTCCCCAACCCTCAAAGAATATCGGTCCTCTTTCCTACTCTTATCTTGGATGCCCTGCACATCCTCAAAGAGTATCAGATGCTAGATGATTACTCAATCCTCCATTCTTTCTTCAAAAATGAAGACAATAATGATGTGTCTATCTCTCCCTCTCAGCTAGGGAAGATATGTCAACCAATCCAAGCCTATTTCTAAAATACATAAGCTTCTTATTGGGAAGAGATTTCGTCAGAATGTCAGCAGTTTGATCATTGGTGGGGATATAATCTAGCTTCAACACACCATATTGTACCAACTTTCAATTATAGTGGTATTTGTTGTTTATGTGCTTTGTTTTCCCATGAAACATTGGGTCCTCAGATAGTCTTATACAACTGGTATAATCAAAATGTATTATGGTAGAGTCCAACGGTCTTAAAATAAATCAAATAACATTTTTCTTAACCAATCTGCTTCCCTACTTACTTCACAGGTTGCAACGTACTTGTCTTCAGCATACCATGCCCTAGGAGCTTTCTTGAGGCCATAGAGTGCCTTCTTTAATATTAAAACATGAATCTCTCTATCCTTTACTTCATATCCCAATGGTTGCTCAATGTAGACTTCTATGTTGTTTTGACATCCATTTGATGTACCTTCCATCCCATGGATGTTGCCAGAGATGTCAGAGATCAGATCTTGGTGTACCTTGTTGTGGGAGAAATGGTTTATTCATAATTAATGCCTTCTTCCTGAGAGAAGCATCGAACCAAAAATCTTGCCTTGACTTTGTCAATGCTTCCATCTATAGCATGCCTGATTTTATATAGCCATTTAGAGGTTACCACTAATTTGTCTTCTCGTCTTGGGACAATTTCTAAAACTCCATTCTTTATGGTAGATTGGTATTCCTCATTCATTGCATCTTTCCATTCATGATGTTTGGATGTTTCTTCAAAGGTAGAAGGTTCATCTTCAATGAGCTTTGATATGTATGTTGCATGTCCTGAGTACCTTTTTGGTTTCTTGCTTTCCCTAAAATTTCAATTTGTTGTGTGACCTTCTACTTCTTGAAGAGTGGTTGTTAACTAGTTAGGTCTTTTCCTTCCTTCAGAGAGAGTGATCGGTTCACTGGGACCTTCTTCATCATGATGAGATACTTCTCCTTCATTATTAGCTTCTTCCTCAAACATAATAAGGGCATCCTCGTCAGAATCAGATGGGAGATCCTTGGATTTCTTAAAGGCAATGCTTTCATCAAAGATTACATCTCTGCTTACTTCTATTTGATGTCCTTCCTTTATTTAGATTTTGTAGGTTTTGGAAGAGTTGTTATATCCAACAAATATTCCTTTCTTTCTTGCAATATCTAGCTTATTCCTTTTGTCCTTAGGAATGTGGATATATAACAAACATCCAAATATCTGAAGATGGTCAATATTAGGTTTCTTCCCAGTGAAGGCTTCTTCTGGAGCTACATTTCCAGGTGACCTATGAGGACTTCTATTTTGGATATATACTACAACTTTTGTTGCTTATCCCCACAAAAATTTAGGTAGATCTTGATCATGGAGCATAGACTTGACACTTTCTTCTATAGCTCTATTCTTTTGTTCAGCTACTCCATTTTGTTCAGGATTGTAAGGAACAATAAGCTCCCTCTTAGTCCCATCCTCCTTACAGAAAGCAATGAGTTCTTTAGAAGTATATTCACCTCCACTATCTAATCTTAGGATTTTTGTCTTTCTTTCTATAAGATTTTCTACCTCTGTCTTGAATTCTTGAAATTTTGTGAATAATTCATCCTTGGATTTAAGTAGATAAACCCAAGTTTTTCTTGAATGATCATAGATGAATGTAACATAATATAGATGACCTCCAAGAGATTTGGACATGGGTCCACATACATCAGAGTGAATGAGATCTATAATCTATTGGGATCTTTATGTACTATTTGTAATATGATTTCTTTGTAATATTTCCCAGGGCACAAGCTTTGCAAATTCCTTCATGTTCTTCTTTAAGATTTGGAATCCCATTTACAGTGGAATTTAGAGTTGGTAGAATTTTGTAATGGAGGTGACCCAGTCTTCAACGCCATAATTCACATGGGCTTATCTCGATGTGGAAAAGTGCTCAATTTTAAGGAGATGAGAGTCTATACAATTTGCCTTCTCTAACTCCAATGACCCTAGATTTTTCAATGTTTGATTCTTTGGCCCAAACCACTACTTTAAAATTTATAAAAGCAACTCTATCTCCTTTTACTTCTAGAGAAGAAACTGAAATAATATTTTTTGTACAAACCCGGAACTTATAAGATGTTGTTGAGATGAATGTTACCTCCACCTTCTAGCTCAATTGATGTTGATCCAATTCCTTTGACATGATAGCTCGTGTTGTTACCAAGCTCCACTGAGTATGAGGATTTTCCTTTGGAAAGGGTCTTGAGTTGATTGTGATACCCTGTCATATGCCTTGAAGCTCCATTGTCTATTACCCATATGTTTTCATCTTGGAATGTTCTAGAGAGAGCTGAGAATAATCCTTCATTCCTTGAAGCTTTGAGATCTTGGGAAGAGAAAAATTTATTCCACATTTTCTTGAATTATTGCTTGATTAGGCCAGCTAAAGATGAACACTTCTTTACAAGCATCTTCATGATATAGTTGATCTCCTTCAAGCCCTCTATGAACCATTTCTCTGATACCATGTTGAAGAATCTAGGCCAATCCATGGCTTAATGATTCTTCACTGACTATTGATAGCATTTTTTGTTGTCTTCTTAAATTAACTTCATCATATTAGTGTGTTCTTCAATCGTCAAACGGTTATCAAAACTACAATATCAA
Source organism: Pinus taeda (assembly GCA_000404065.3). NCBI lineage: Eukaryota > Viridiplantae > Streptophyta > Pinopsida > Pinales > Pinaceae > Pinus > Pinus taeda. Next base: position 6,098 of record APFE030366226.1, on the reverse strand, counting down.
CAAAAATACAAGTACACAAGATGTTAGCTCCAAGCCAGGTCAAAGCCTCTCCTCTTGAGAGGAAAACCCTTCAATCACTTCTTATAGATATTTAGATGATGAATATGAAGACCCTTAACAAAATTGACTAAATATTACCTCCAAGATGCTTGTCACTATCCCCTGCATTGTGTGGCCTTAAATCCACAATCTATAGACTTTATGTCACTGTACTCCTTCAATTTTCGGTCTCCCAATACCTTCATTGTCTTGTCACAGTCCTCGGCTCCTCTTCCTCGACTAATATGTTGAAAATAGCAACAAGAAATGCTAAAAATAAAAATTCTATAAATAGCATTTCAAGTACCAGTGTTGGAAATAGCAACAAGGAATGATAAAATAGAAATGCTAAAAATAGCATTGCAGGATACATTCCAATTTTAGTTAGTCCTTGAACTAAAATTGAGAATTAAAATTCGAATTTGATCTTAGCAACTATTTGAAAAATAATTAATTAATTCATCTTGAGTTAATTAGTTGGATAAAATCAAACATGAAGTCTATGTGAAGACATCACAATTATCCCTTGATTGAGGAATTTCTCTTATTAAGGAGATCAGGATGATTGTAATTGTTAGCTAGTAACTAAGTTTAAGTTAGTTAGATTATTCTAAAGTTTGTGGAACTGAATTGTGAGTTCAATTAGTTAATGCATGTGCATGTAACTGGTTGTACTTCAGATAACTGAATATTCTCTCATAAATAACTCATGCATGTCAGTTCAGTCAGAGACCCATTTGAGATCAGAGGAAGGGACAATGTACTATCAGTTGGAGGAATTTTCCTATATAGGAAACTCATCCATGTAGAAGGAATTATCTCCTTTAGGATTACGCAGTTATTTCTGAGTTTGGTGAGTTGTGTGAGAGGTGAATTTACACAGGTGGCAACCAGAGGACCTAGGAGAAATTGTGCAAAGAAATAGGAGGCTTGGAGGGCAGAGGAGAAGGTTTGTGAGAAGTCTTTGACTGTCTATGAGTAGTAGTGAGGGATTGTACAAAGAACTGGATAGCTTGTTAGCTAAAGCTTTGTGTAATCCTGAGATATTTCCACTTGTATGATAATACAGATAACGGGATTTTTAGCTAAGGCTTGCCCTAGAGTATTCTTCTGTGTTTCATGTGTATGATTTCTTCTTTATCTGTTATATGTGTTCCTATTTGATCTTGCTCAAAATCGATTAAGCTTCCGCAAGTTTGTTGTATAAGTAAATCAAGTATTTTGCTTTAGTATATTGCATTATCAGGTGATCTACAATGAGAATTTCTACATGGTATCAGAGAAAAGGTGACAAAGTGGAGAACAATATACAAAGAAGGGAGAAGTTTGAAGTTTTGAAGTTCTTGATTGTAGGTACAGAATCGATTTCTTATCACATCTCAAAGTTCACCAATGGCGTTCAATGGCTTGAGACTCGAGTATGCCCTGGATAGAAGCTCGAATTACATAGCCTGGAAGGATCACATGGAAGAGGTATTAGAGGACATCGGGTTGAAGGACTTCATTGATCAAGAAGTCGCAAAGCTAGTAGCAGCTAATGCCCAAGAACTAGTGTAATGGAAGAAATGTGTGGCTAGGGAGGAGGATTCTTCTGGAGGGAGTTCAAGACCATATTGTCTCAAGTCTCCATGTGAAGGAGACTTCGTTTTCAATGTGGAAGACATTGAAGGATCTATACCAGAACAACAGTGACCAGAGGAAGCTAGCGCTAAAGGACAAGCTTCGAAAAATTAAGTGTGAAAAGGGCGACATGATCTCCACATATCTGAACAAGCTCACCACCTGCAGAGATGAGCTTGGAAGTGTAGGAATCACAATAGCCGATGATGACATGGTGAGTCTTGCTCTCGTCGGTCTTCCTAAGAGCTAGCATAGCTACCAGGACTTAGTTAATGGAAGATAGAAACTGCCATATTGGGAACAACTGTGGTTGGATCTAATGCAGGAGGAGATCAGGAGAAGCACCAGAGATGGTTCTTCATCCAAGGAGGATGAAGAAAATTGTGCCTTAGCAAATAAGGCAAAGAAAGGGAAGGAGAAGGAATCTCATTCCAAATCGAGTTCTTCCCATGGTGGGAAGAAGATTGACAAATCTAAAGTGCGATGCTTTAATTGTCATAAGTTGGGCCATTATTGAACTAATTGTCCATTGAAGAAATCCAAGAAGGGATCCAAAAAAGGATCTGAAGGTGAGGCATTGGCCTCTCAGTTCGAATTGGATTTTACCCCCATTGCATGCATGGTTTCATCGATGATGGGTTGTGGTAGGTTTCATGACAGTGGAGCCTCATTCCACATGACTAATGATAAGAGTCTGTTCAGTACCTTGGAGGAGAAAGACCTCAAGATACTCATAGTGATGGGTAATGATGAAAAGTATAGTGTTTCAGGTGTGGGCACAGTTTCTTTTCAGAGTGAGCATGGAGCTCGCATTACCTTGACATATGTGAAGTATGTGCCAGGACTGAAGAAGAACTTGGTATCGATCACGATGTTGGAAGACAAAGGCTATGATGTAGTCTTCAGTAGGGGAAAGGTTTTCCTTAGACACGTCACCACGAGATAGGTGAAGCAAATTGGTTCATGAGTCAAGAACTTGTATGCTCTTGAGGTTCAAGATGCATGCAAAGCCTTGAGGACAAGGCAATTGTTAGAGACTTGGTGGTTGAGAGGGAGAGTACATTACCTCTTAACATGTAGTGCCAGAAGAAGTCTCAGACAATTGTGGAGGATCCACAATTGGTGAAGCAGCTTTAGGAGGTTATGGAGCAGCCACAACTGGAGAAGTTGAGAGGAGACCAAGTGGAGGCATCCACTCATGCAAGGACCTCCATTAGGGGGAAATTTCGAGCCAAGTGGGCAGAGGGATCACATGCATACATATCTCCAAGTAGGAAGTGGGGCGATATGGAGTGATAATCCCAAGAAGGCTAAAATAGGGGTAGGATCCTTGAGATTCCCATCCTCTTTGACTAGACCTTGCTATGGGAGCCCCGTTGAGGAGTAGCATGATTGGCTAAGTGGGTAGAGACAGATGCGGATGGAGTGGCAGAGGAAGCTTAAACATCAGAGGATGTTTCTAGCCCAACAAGGAGGTTAGTTGGAAGATCAGTTACTTACTTCTCAGTAACTGAGTTGCAGTGCACCATTGGGCAGCATGATGCAACATGATGAGAGGAGGTGCAGTGTGGATGCAGTGCTGGGAGAAAGGACCAACAGAAGCATGGATGCAATGGGAGGAACCAGTGTGATTGATGCAGTCAGAGATCAAAGTGACAGAGGCTAGAGTAGTCAGATACTGAAGGGCACAGAGGTGCAGAGTTTTCAGTCGACAGAAGCAATAGCAGTCAAAGACTTTGATGACAGAGGCACCATTCTGATTCAGGTTGGATATTTTTTGTTTCTAGAGTTGTTGGAGTAACAACACTAGGGAGAAGTGTTGCATGTAGAACATTCCAAACGTTTAGGGTCGGGTTCGAGTTGAATGCCTTTCTTGTTGAGAGGGAGTGTTGAAAATAGCAACAAGAAATAGCATTGATATAAATAGCATTTCAGGTACCATTGTTGGAAATAGAAACAAGGAATGATAAAATATAAATGCTAAAAATAACATTTCTATAAATAGCATTTCGGGATACATTCCAATGTTAGTTAGTCCCTGAACTAAAATTGAGGATTAAAATTCGAATTTGATCTTAGCAGTTGTTTGAAAAATAGTTAATTAATTCTTCTTGAGTTAATTAGTTGGAGAAAATCAAACATGAAGTCTATGTGAAGACATGCAAAAATTATCCCTTTGATTGAGGAAGTTATCCTTTAATTAAGGAGATCAGGATGAGTTGTACTTTGAGTTGTAATTAGTTAGCCCAGTTAATTGAGTTAAGTCCAATTAGATTAGTTCCAATAGTTTGTGGAATTGATTGTGAGTTTAGTTAGTTAATGCATGCATGCATGTAACTAGTGTACTTCAGATAACTGAATATTCTCTCATAAATAAATCTTGCATGTTAGTTCAGTTAGAGACCCAATTGAGATCAAAGGAAGGGACAGTGTACTATCAGTTGGAGGAATTTTCCTATATAGGAAACTCATCCATGCAGAAGGAATTATCTCCTTCAAGATTGCACAATTATTTTTGAGTTTGGTGAGTTGTGTGAGAGGTGAATTCACACAGGTGGCAACCAGAGGACCCAGGAGAAACCGCGCAAGGAAATAGGAGGCTTGGAGGGCATAGGAGAAGGTTTGTGAGAATCCTTTGACTGTCTATGAGAAGTAGTGATCGATTGTACTGAGAGCTGGATAGCTTGTGAGCTAAAGCTTTGTGTAGGCTTGAGATATTTCCACTTGTATGATAATATAGATAGTGGGATTTTTAGCTAAGGCTTTCCCCAGAGTATTATTCTGTGTTTCATGTGTATGATTTCTTCTTTATCTATTATATGTGTTCCTATTTGATCTTGCTTAAAATCGATTAAGCTTCCCCAAGTTTGTTGTAGAAGTAGATCAAGTATTTTGCTTTAGTATATTGCATTATCAGGTGATCTACAGTGAGAATTGTTGACACCTAATCCTCAGTGATTGGGGGAATTGAATGTGAACAGTCATCGAGAAGATGAACTGAACAATCACATTCATGTATATAATAGATTGCTGGCTAAATGAATAAACAAATTAGTTTTCTGGAGTTACTCCTGGCCTGACATGGTATCAGAGCACAGGTCCCAGGTTCTTTTTTTAACCTTGCTTTGTAACTCCTGTCCACTGCCTGCCTTCTGCTCCTCTGTCCCACACCTGAAGGAAATGCCTGCCTGAAGGAAATGCTACCTGACGCTGCATACCTAACATTTGAGAGAGTGAAACGCGTGCCTGAAGGTAACGCTCTTGTATCAGCAGATATGAAATGATGTAAACTATATTCAGGTGTTTTGACAAGTTCTGTCGGTGTTTTGCCCGTTTGTAACAATTCATCAATTCATTGGTACTGAATTTCTTGGATCCGAATTTTTTTGCTAACACATTGAATTCGAGCCAGGTAGCTATAGGCTTGACTCCTCTCTTGTAAAGTTCGCTTCATGTCCTAATACATATTTCAGCATGTTTGACTCTCTTGTATGTGGCGGAGATGACAGCTCGAAGTCTCTTGACATGGCTTTGAGCTCATTTCCAGCGCGTCTGCGGACATAGCTTTCGCGGATTCACTGTACTTGCTGTAAATCTGAGCCAGTTACACAATTTTGAGTAGATTTTGTATGTTCTATACTTCACTGCATTTTCTGCAAGTGTTCCATCCTCGCCTCTATATGTAGTTTTTGTTATTATTACGAGGTGCAGTTTGTAAGGGATAACCACTGGTTCGTGTAGAATTGAGAGCCCAAACTTGGGTGTTATGTACTATTTTGGTTTAGTTTTGTCAATGTCATTTGAAAACGGTCAGATATCCCCTCGCGATGCTCCTTTGTGACTTAAAAAGTGCATTAAACTTGTGAATTTGACGCAGAGAATAGAGAATTTGTGAATTTGACGCAGAGAATAGAGAATTTAAAAGAAAACGTTGGTATCAGAATTTTAAAAGAAAACGGTGGTGTTTGATATCAAAATTGGTGTTGCTGGTAGAAACGTCTTTTTTTTAAATTAGTTATGGTATGCTATGAGAATACTCAGTTTGGTACATGTTAAATGCGTAGTTTGAAAAGCTAGTGATTGAAACGTTGTACATGTTAAATGCGCAGTTTCATTTATATAAACTTTGAAAACTGTAAAGAGATATATTTAAATGGTATAGCAGCAGAAGTTCCTCATACTTTTAGATGCCGAGGATAGCAGCAGAAAATTTGACCATATAGCAGCAGTTTATTTTTTTCATAAGAGTTTTTTTGCCATCAGAAGTATTAGTCTATCAGCAAAAGTTTTTTTTATATCAGCAGAAGTAATCTTTTAACAGAATGCATTCAATCATCTCTATGATAGGGATAGTTCTCACTGGAAAGGAGAACTATCCTGACTGGTCCTGGATGGTACAACACACCCTCATCTTCAATGAGTTGTGGAAAGGAGTGTGT
>APFE030366216.1:292216-312425 GCA_000404065.3 Pinus taeda | reverse complement strand
GAGTGCCTTTCTATTGAGAAGGTTCCATTCTTCATCTGTCATACTCGTCGGCATCTTTGTTTTTCCACCCAATGGTAGGTACAAATATTTCTGATACAGATAATATTCCATCTGCATCTTCCAAAGTGAGAAGTTTTGGCTGTTAAATTTCTCGACCCTAAACTTACCATCTTCCGCCATTGTTCCCACTCGAACGAGGAACCCTTCTTTCCTGCGAGTTTATCAGCCAAATAGACCTTCATCTCTGATACCAGTTGTTAGAAATTTATATATTACTGAGCAATGGAACACATAAAATATTGCCGAAATATAAACACAAAAAACACATAAAACAAAAGAGACACAGATATACGTGGTTCACCCAGTTTGGGCTACGTCCACGCCGAACAGCCAGTCCTTCCTTTCTATTATCTAGCAAAATGAAGAGACACAACCTACAGCAAATCCGTTGTAATATCCTCTGTCTTCTCTCACAGTCTCACCTCTCTGTTTCTCGCTCACACACACAGAATACACATCTATCTCACAGCCTCAAATACAATACCCTCATACAAAGAGAGGGGTTTGCCTTCTAGGCAAAAAACCCTAAACTAAACATAAGTTCTACCGTCAGATCATCCGCCTAATGAACGGCCCAGATTGACTAGAAATTACTATACTTTTACAAGGCAATTTTACAGCTGTTTTAAGCTTCGGGGGCGTTCCCCCCGAAACCCCCCGCCAGGGGGGGGGGCTCCACAAAGGTCGCAGCTGCCCCCCCTGGACCCCCCCTCAAGCAAATATTTTACAGGCAACGTTACCGCCCCCATTTCGAACTGGGGTGCAATGTGGCGATACCTTTGAATACAGAAGATAATCAAGCTCCACACCCAACAGGAAATAGGAAAATTTTGATGTAGAGGAATTGATACTCTATCATAAAGGAAACTTCTTACTCAATGGATCACATTTTGGTGGAGTTGGATTGGAAGGATGGTTTGGCAAAGGAAATAGAAATGTTAGTGAGGAGGAAAATTTGTGTAAAAATGTTGGACTATGCTATATATACATGCATTTGTCAAAAATTGTCAGCTAAAAAGTGCAAAGGAGTAATACAAATGCAAGTTTGGAGGTAGAAAAGGAAGCATCACCCACAAAGTTTTCTCTAGATAAGGCACAAAGGAATAGTGAAAATGACCCAACAAAGGAGATAGAAGGGGTGAAGTGTATTTGAGATTTGGAAAAGAGAAATGGAGTTGAATTTGATTATTTTAATGATTTTAGACATCCACTTATAGGTGTGACAATCATGACCCAGGGCATGCTTGCTTGGATCTAAAAAATCTTAAAATCCTCCCATGCACATAATTCCATTTGAACTGGTAAGTTAATTTGTCTTCACAAATTCCCAATTAATTTAGAAAATTGAATGTAATTCCACCTCTTAAATTATGGTTAGGGCTTGGGGTGTATATGGAAATTAATGCTAAGAAGGCTAGGAATGGGAAACAAGATAGGAGGAGGGGATTGCCTTCTAGTGAATTTCAAAGTTTATGAAATGATTATCTTCTTTTAAATTGAAGCCCCATCCTAGGGGAGTAACCTTAAGGGAAATTTGGAAATCCACTCTCTTTGGTGCTAAGGGAGGGACCTTTATGTTATAATCCTTTTGGACATCCCATCAAATCTAGGAAAGTGGAAAATTAAATGGATCCTAGAGGAATTGAAGGGATTTTAAGTATGGTTGTAGGGAAGGAGGATTTCCAGCCTGGAAGGGGGAATACGTCTCATATATAATAGCATAGAACCAATATATTAATCAAGTTACGAAGGGGAAACAATAGACTTGAAAAGGAGCCCTTAGAGCAAGGCATACCTTAGAGATTCCATTATGATAATTATGTCTCTCAACATAAGGAGGTTGGGAAAGACATCCAAGAAGCTTACCTTGGGTAAATTAGTTGAGCTTCATAGACTTAACATCATAATGATTCAAGAGACCTTGTAAGAGGTGAATAGGATCATTAAAGACCTCTCCATGTCCTGAAAGGAATGGAATTTGTTAGAAATATAATCTACAATTTTTTTTCTCGCTAAAAAAACTATTCCATTAATCCATCAACAGGCAGTACAATACAGTCATGAGGTGTCACCGCCTGAGGCCAAGCGTCGGCTTTCTGAGCCAGGTATCAACCCACGTGGGGGGGCTGAAACTCTCCAAAAAATGACCCTTCCTAAGAAAAATAACTGAACCCACGCAGGGGTGACCAACTTCAGGAAAAATAACTGAACCCACACAGGGGCGACTAACAGCAAGCATAGTGATCCCGCTAAGGGGCGACCAACTGCAAAATGACTGAACCCACGCAGGGGCGACCAGCTGCAAACAAACTGAACCAACGCAGGGGCGACCAGTTGCATACATGGTGATCTCGCGTAGGGGCATCTTAAAACAGAAACAATTAAACGGATTGACCTACCCAGGGGCAGTAATTGACCAGACCAAAAAACTATTGACATTATCCCACGCCGGGATGAAATTAGACAAGACCTGAAAGACAGTGAAGTTAGAAGAGCCGAGAGCCAAAACAAGACCTGAAGGGGGCTGGAGACGATGGAGCTGAGCGGAGGGCTGGCTACTGCTTTGGCTCCTCTTTGACCACTGGGCATCCCCAAGATTCTTCATCTTCCGCTGCAGCAGGTTGGGGTACCGGGTTGACGTCTTTTGCTTTGGAAGTTGACGCCTCTGGCAGCATCAGATCTTGCTCTGCCACCCGTCCTGGCACTTCTTTAGCAAATGCTGAGCCCTCGTTCTGGTGCTGCTGCTGTTTGCCACGGACCTCCTCACTGTTAGATGGCGCTTCATCTAGGAAGAGAACCGACACATGAGCATTAATGCGAGGCCTATCCAACAAGCTACAGAAGGTGAAGATAGCTGAGCCAAAGGTCGGCGAAGGTGCTATAGGGTCGGGGCTGCGGGAATCCACAAATTGACTGGCTTGAATTGGTGTGGCGTCAGGGAAGCCAAGGCAGCAGCACCGACAGCGATAAGGGTTAGGAATCGGAGTAGGAGGCCGAGAGGACTCCCCCCTGGCCAAGCCTCGACGGCAAGGCGGGCGCTGCCTTGGCCTGACCATGCTTGGAACAGAGTCGAGGAGAAGGAGACGAGCGGGTGACGGAATTGAGGCTGAGGCGGAGAGGGGGAGGGGCGCCAATTCACAGTCCCCTCTCCTATCAGAACAAAGACAAACAAGCCGAGGGAAGGAGGGCGAGGCCTCCCTGAGAGCGGGTGAGCAGGCAGGAGCCTGGGCATGAACCAGCAAGCACAAAGCATCAAAGGCCGAGAGCTGCAAATGACCCAACATAGATTGAGCCTCCTCATCACCTAATTTAACCACTGAACCTGTGCCTCGAACCTCGATCTCCATAACCGCTCGTTGTAGACAAGTTTACGGCTAGAATGGCACAATGAATGTCCCTCCATGTTGAACCCCGCCCTATATTCCATGGCGGCGGTCCTGCATTGAATGCTATCATAAAACTTGGGGCTGCCCATGTCCGGCAAGTGGCGCCACCATTGCTGCCGATGTGTCACCCGCATCCGGGAAGAAATATAATCTACATGGAACTAAGTAGGTTTATTAATTATTTGGAGGAAAAAAATCAATGATATTGACTAACTATATATTTTTCGTAGTTTTTATTGGAGAAAAACTCTATTAAATGGAACCAAGGATTTGTATGTATTTAATGTGTATTGGCCTTATAAGAAAATAATTCCTTTATGGGAGGAGGTGGCAAATCATAATTTTTATAAAGTTGATAAAATTATTCTTAGAGGAGACCTTAATCTCTTATCGAAAGAGCTAAATTTTGGTAAAGTATGCCAAGGAGGATCCTCTAAGAAAAGTTTTCAAAGTAATATTTTAGAAAGCAGAGTTCGTGGATGTGAAGCCAATAAAGTTGAAACCAACTTTTAGAAACTTAAGGACAAGGGAAAAGATGATATTAAAAATACCTAGTAGTTTTATAGTATCTAAAGTAGTCACTACGGGAGAAGAACGTGTAGGGAAGGGATTGTATTGGAACCCCACCCCCCCCCCCCCCCCCCCCCCCCCCCCCCCCCCCCACAAAAGAAAATTATCCATTCTTTGTTTATATTAGAGGTTGCTAGTGGAGGTATGCAGTTGAAGTGTTTTGTAAAGTTTATTAATCGACATGCTTTAATAAATAAAATGCTTCAGTGCTCTTCAGAAATGAATGCACTGGAGTTTATGTAATATGGTGCACTGTTAACCATCAGTATGATATAATACTAAAATATCATTTTTTTAATGATTAAAATGTGCAACAATGCTTCACAGTGAACTAGGCACACTAGGGCATGTGATATGAATACACTCTATTAAGATATAACTTTTTAAACTATTGAACTAAAGAAAAGAAGTGCAAACCATAAAAATTTACCAACGTGCTTAACTCATAGAACCAATCGCTAACATAGGCAAGAAGCCAAAGCTCTTTGTGGATGTTTTCCCTATGATGTGCCTAACCTACCATGACAGACTAGTGTTATCCAAAATATAATGCCCCAATGTTGATAGAGTAAGGAGCAACGATATTCATATTATTCTAAAATAATACAACATGATTTTTTATTTAAAAACAAATAAAATGCATACCAGTTCTCTACACTAAACTAAAATTAATAGTGCACATGTGAAGGGTGCATTGGATTAGAGTAGAAGGGTGCATTGGATTAGATTAGAACATTTTATTGTTCAACAAAAGAAATTAACGTAAAATAACTAAAAAACTTTACCAATGCACTTGAAAATACACTCAGCACCAATATTTATATATAGCACATCACATGCTTAAGTCTCACGATTACAAAATATAAATTTTCATTAGAAAAAACTCACATAGGGCATTGATGCATTCCAATGCCCCCTAAACACACTAGTGCGTCCATATCACATGTGCACAATGAAAGGGTAAAATAAAATCAAAATTATTAGACCAAATTTCATTATCACATTTCTTTCTATGATTCCAACCACTCACATAAGCACATATGCTCACCCTTCCTGAACAATGGCCCCATTGCAGTGCTCTTTAGTGTTGTATTCTCAGTTTGATAGCTTCACAAGTTTATTTAATTCATTTTAAAACTTTGAAAAATGGCACACATTGTAGGATTTTTGTTTAATTCTCCGATGCAAACCAAATCCCCTCGAGTGGGAAAATTTCAGGTAAATTGTTTGTTACCCACTTATTTTCAAATTCATTGGGTTAAAATTTATAAGTAGGATTAAATTTGGTCATTTTTACAAAAAATTTAAAATAAATTAAGCACGATGCACATTATGGGTTTGATTAGCATCATTGGGGTTTCTCACAAATTTACAGGAAGCATCGCTAGCAATGCATCTATGGGTGCACCAATTTTTTTCTCAAGCAATGCAATGAACTGATGGTACATGTAGTTTTATCATAATAACTTGTGTGCATGCATGCATGCATTAATACAAACATACAATTATGTATTGGTTGGACCTTCTTTGTTTCTTTTTAGTTTGTCATTATATAGACACTTAGTTATGCCTGTCATTTAGTGACAATGGGATTATGAGGATTTTTGCATCTAGGTGCATGTAAGTCCTGTAGTGTGGCATAGGCTGGCAAGTTTTGAGTTCCTCAAATACTTTGAGCACCATGCATTTCACCTTAATGAGGGATTATTGACTAATATTGTGAAAATTTGAAGGTTGCAAAAGGATAAATTTGTACTATAGTGGAAGCCAATATCCTTGAGTGACTTGATTGATATTTATTTATTGACAAAACTTCTGATTTAATGAGAGAGGGTTGACCTTCATCTCGGGTTGGACACAGGTAGATTAGTGGATGAACTAGTTAGCAAATATCGTGTAGGTCTAGAGGGTTGAGAAGGAAGCTCACTGTATATCCCATCCATTTGTGACTTGCTAACTCGAGTAGGGGCTACCATCGTAGCATGGATTTATGGATGACTAAGAGTTCATTGCATCATAGGGGGTGGATGCAATTTTTTGGGCATGTGCTCCATGGTCATTTATTTGATTGGTCATTTTTTATGAGAGAGGTAATAACATTACAATTAACTTGGTTATTTATATGAGATGGAGGGGAATTTTCATTTTTGTCCTCTTGTGTTGTTTGTTCTAAGAGAAAGTGGCCTCCCTTTGACCTTTCTTTGATGTTTGTTTTAGGGGTTGTTGTAGTTGCTACAACCCCTTCCAAAATTTTACTTATATTTTTTGGAACCTCCTTTTGGTCTTGTGAACTGTCATCTTATGTTAGTTAGTCATCATTAGTCTTATTTTTCTAAGTGTTAAGTCATCTTCTAGTGATCTTAAGTGTCACAACTTCTCAATCATGCATGCCTAGCTTGTAGCCCTCAATTGCACACTTCAAGTTGAAAATCATTATTTTCTAGTCACAACTGCACACTCATTGATGGTTGTGACTGCGTGGGCCTTAAAAATATAAATTGTGTAATCCCCTCATATAGTTAACCGAAAAGTCCCTTTTGATAGAAAACTACGCGATCCCTTGTGTCAGTTGACTGCAAAGTCTCTTACGCGAGTGAGTTGTGTAGTTCCCAACGACTGGCACTATGCACTCTATATGGATATGCATTGCACACTCCCTATAGATAGCTATTGCGCACCACTTATCAACAATGTGGCACAATTTCCAAAGTTGACTCAATCACAAGTGGCAACTAACTAATTCTATGATCCAGGTGGATGTTGGTGGCCACCCACCTATCCCACTTGGACCCCCACAATTGTCTCTTTCATTTTTTCAGTTCCCTTAATTGTAGCACATTTTACTATTTTTAGCAGTTTTCAGGTCCTGAACTTCCAGAGCCGTTTTGAAGCCCTAAACGATATTTTTTTGGGAAAACTAGGAGCAACGTGGGTCCATAGATTGATGTTGCTCATCCCAAAGTTATATTCCTCAAATAGATCTTTCTAACGAGGTATTGTGCGCGTCAAACGGAGATCGTATGCTAAAGTTACAACTCTGGGGAGTTGATGTACCAATTTACCAAAAACGGGACCCATAGTTTGGCGCTTCATCTCCTAGGGTTAGGTTTTTGGATATTTAGGGTTTTCCATTGTTTCTCAATAATAAATAGGCCTTCGAGCCTCATTATAAGATAGTCCAGAGGTATGTAGCCGCCACATCTCTTCTCAGAGATAAGCTACCATCGCCTTAGCTGGTTTATTTCCATTTCTGTTTATAAGCATATTTCAATAGTTTACATTAATGAAATGAAGTATTATTTCTGCTGCATCTCTATATTTATGGTCATATCTGTAATTTGTTGCATTCTTGTTTAAATCCAGATCAGTGGTATCAGAGGGGTCTGCTCTTTCTCTATTTTTCTTTGCATGTCCCCAACGAGATCGAGATATAAGGAGTTTGGGCTTGAAGTGTTCGAACCTTTACAAGATCAGCCTCACAAATCCCGATGGCCTCCCATGGCAGATGAAAAGAAAGATGAGGGGGCAAGATATCCTATCAAAATCTTGCTCGAAGAAGCCCTAGAGCGACAAAGGAACGCGATGATGGAAAACGTTGCCTAGATCCTTCAGCGACTACCCATGGGCGACACATCTACTTCCAACAACTACTTTGGAAACGCCACACCCTTTAAGGTACAAGTTAACTTTGAAATCCCCATATTCAAGGGTCAGATAGAAGCAGATGTTGTAGGTAAATGGTTAAATCTGCTATATGGTTATTTTTATGTTCATGATTTTTCCAGCCGAGAAAATATCAATTTTTCACTTCTCAAATCATCCCCCCACGTCAAAGATTGGTGGGAAACCTACTATGAGTAGAAGGATGAAAGTACGGGCTCACTATTTTCAGCTGCACCCACTTTGAATTCATTTTTGGATGCCATCAAGGAGCAGTACTACCCTGTCAAGAGCTATGAGGACAAATACATAAAGTGGACCACGCTGTGGTAGGGAAGGGACCAAGATGTGCTAGAGTTGACAAATATGTTTCATACCCTTCGCACAGAGTTGGGTATCAAGGATTCTAAGCCGCATTTGGTACTCAAATACTACAGTTGCCTACATAGGTACATCCAGGACGAGATGGAGTTCTTGAACATCTCCTCGCTCAGCATGGCGTACCGATACAATGTCAAGATCGAGAAGAAGTTTAAATAGAAGAAGCAAGACTTTAGATTCGTGAATTTGAAGCAAGGGAAAGGCTTCCCCAAACCGCATAACCAAGGACAAAGCCAAGACAACCCGTTGAAACTGAAAGAAAAGAACAATACCACAAAGTCAAAGAAGGACACAGGAAAGTGGTGTGAGTTCCACAAGAGCCCCACTCATAACCCAAGTGAGTGTCATACCAAGTAGTCGTTGGTGGCCGAGTTGAAGGCTTTAGAAACAGATGCATGTTCCGACCCTGAGTCAGAACCCGACAAGGGCAATGACAAAGAGAAGCAAATCATTGATGTGGAGCCCAACGCCATTGTTGCCACCGCCAAGGTCTAGAAGATTGAGCTTGAAGATCCAGAGGAGGGGGAGCGTCATTTCCACTCACAAATGTGGGTGAAGGGTTCATCGCTGCAATTCATTGTTGACAGTGTGAGCCTAAAGAACCTCATTTCAGTAGAGGTCATGAAGCAGTTGGGCCTACCGACTACACCACACCCACAGCCATATAGTATCAGGTGGCTTCACCAAGGACGAGATCTCCGAGTCTGCCAGTAGTGCCGCCTTCCTTACAGCATCAACCCCTTCACATATGAGGTATTGTGTGATGTTACACCTCTTGATGTTTGTGAAGTATTATTAGGCCAACCATACTTGTGGAAGCGACATTTTGTGTATGAGTTAAGGCCTCATGCTGTTATTATTCCTTTGTGTAATACATTATATAGGAGACCGGAGGTAGCCCCACCTACCACCATTTCTTTGATCTTTGCTAAGAAAGGCAGTAAGATCATCTCCCAGACTAGGAAATTTATTTTCTGTCTGGTTCGCTCTCAAAGTAAGGGGAAGATTGTAGCCACATCCATGACCCCCAGGAAAGGTTCCTCCACATACCAGAAGCAGGTGGATACGGTCATGAAAGAAGACAAGAACATCTTCTCCTCACCCACAGGGGTACCATTGCACTGTCAGGTCAAGCATTCATTTGACCTGACTCCTAGAACACCTCTACCCAATGGGTCGATATATCGCCGCTCTATTATGGAAAATGCCAAGTAAAAGAAACGACATAGTCAAAATCAGATACCACACAAGTTTCAAGGGGTGACAAAGTCTAGTTACATCTGCAGAAAGAACACCTTACAAGAGCCCATCAGAAGCTCAGACCACTCTGATATGGTCCTTACACCATTACCAAGGTTGTGGGAAACAATGCTTTGGAGCACATCACTCCCCCATTCCTTCGCTTACACCGAGTGTTCAATGTGGACCGCCCTCAACCATGCTTCCCACCATTACTGGACACATCAGAGGTTGCAGAACAACTCACCAGGGACCAAGTTTAGCAGAAGTTTCCTCATCTCATGGAGGAACTCAACGCAATGGGGACCATTGCTTCCTAAGGGGGGAGGAATGATCTAGGTGGATGTTGGTGGCCACCCACCTATCCCACTTGGACCCCCACAACTGTCTCTTTCAGTTTTTTAGTTTCCTTAATTGTATCACATTTTACTATTTTTAGCATTTTTCCAGGTCCTGAACTTCCGGAGCTGTTTTTAGGTCGCAAGTGACGTTTTTATGGAAACCTGGGAGCAACATGGGTCCATGGACCGATGTTGCTCATCCCAAATTCATAGTCCTCAGGTAGATCTTTCTAACAAGGTATTGTGCGTGTCAAACAGATATCGTATGCCAAAGTTACGACCCCGGGAAGTTGATGTACCAATTTACCCAAAACGGGGTCCATAGTTTGGCGCTTCATATCTTAGGGTTAGGTTTTTGGATATTTAGGGTTTTCCATTGTTTCTCAACAATAAATAGGCCTTTGAGCCTCATTGTAAGACAATTCAGAGGCATGTAGTCGCCACATCTCTTCTCAGAGATAAGCTACCATCACCCTAGTTAGTTTATTTCCATTTATGTTTGTAAGCATATTTCAGTATTTTACATTAATGAAGTGAAGTATTATTTATGTTGCATCTCTATATTTATGGTCATATCTGTAATTTGTTGCATTCCTATTTAAACCCGGATCACTCTAGCCACTAGATTTTTGACGCGCAAGTGAAAACCCTAACCCTAGATCTATGAGTGCTCACCTATATAAAAATCTAGCTTGTATCTCATTCTCACACTCATATTTGGAGCTCTATGCATTCCTTGAGCACAAGGAGATTTTGGTTGCATGTGCATTGCTGTTTTGAGTAAGTTTCATAATTGTCACTTTTTTCGTTTTTGCTTTTGTAAGTGTCATTTTAGCCTGCTTTTTACATAAAAAGTGTCGCGTTTGCTATTTTTAGTTGTTGCATGTGTTTTTTCCCTCTTTCATGTTTATTTTCTAGTGTGAATTCGCATTCCAAGTCCTTTCACATTCTTGTAATCATTGTAGTTCAATCTATTTATACATGTTGATCTTCTCGCAATCTATGTTGCTTGTTGTTGATTCATACTTAGCTCAATTTTGACTTGATCCGACTCTTCATTATTGCAACTGTGCATTTCTCAAGCCTTGTTCTCTGCTAATTTGACATGCACACCTCCCAAGCCCTCTCTCTCTTCAACTACATAATACACAATTCCAATCAATAGTGGTTACTCCCTTTCCCTTTGTGACTGTGCACTACCCAACCTCTAGCCTCAACTGAGTATTGCGCACTTCTAGCCAATATTTAATCACCCTCTATCCTTTGTTGATGGGAATTGCACAGTCAAGGATCCCTCTCTCTCTCATCAACTATGCATTGCGCAATCATAGGCCTCAAGCCTTCAACCTTGCCTCTGCTGATCAAGCATGCACAATATCTCTTCTCCATCATTTTGGAGTGCATACTTCCAGTGACCAGTTAGGTCATTCTTGCCTCAAGATGGCCTCTTGTGCTCAAGATTTCTGCAATCCTTCCTCTCAGTGAGTGTTTTTTGTGTATGATAGCTTGATATATTAGGTGATTATCTAAGGAACTAAAACTATGTTTCCATGAGTGCATTTTTGCTTCCAGGTGCTACCAATTAGAACATTAACAATCTTACATCCTCTACCTACACCATGCCTCTTGTTACACGACAAACACTAGCTAAGGAGGTCACTGAAACTAGTATTTAAGGTCCTAAATAGAGTTCCAAATCAGGGCCACCTATCTCGCCAGATACTAGGTGTTTTGTGGATAAGTCCACCACTATATCATGGCTGACCATAAAATATTATTTTAAGAAGGAGGAGTTCCCAGAGGACCTTGAAGAGAGGGAAGTTTACATCAAGGTTAAGAGATCCAGATTCCATAAAATTGCTTGTAGGTATGCATTATTACCATGTTTAGAAGCAATCAAATGGATATTGCAAGGTCTAGACTCTAAGAACATGATCCTAAGTAGTATGAGCAAGGAATTTCTCGCAACACATCAACCATGTGATCTCTATGCATACTACAAGCTTCCTAAGCCAAAAGTCTATCTCAATTCTCATTATTATGCAACTTGGGCTTATTTGAATACAAAAGATGTGATTAGATCATGGTGGAAGGAACCAAACAAGTTTCATAGGATCAAATCATTAAAGAATGTTTACCGGTACCTCATGGAAATGTTCTACAAACTGTATGGATGAGAAAGCACCAAGTTTTGTGAAGAAGGATGGGTCTACATGCTTTACCCGATAGTCACAGAAGGGAAGATCTTCAATTGTTCTAACATACTTCCCAACAACTACATATCAATGTATGAAAGGCTTAGAAGAGTGAAAAACATGGGAACACACAATTCTTCTTGTCCGCATACCTACTTGATGGAATCTATGCAAGGAATGAGTTTCCAGGTCTAGAACAGAATTGGCCATAACAATTTCTCTCTATCAACATATATTGCAAGCTACTCTCAAAATTCAATTACAGGGGAGTTCATGGAAAACTAGTTCAGCACTTCTTTGATGTGCTCTATCAAATGATTTATGAAGAAGAGGCACCCCGCATGACTGATCAAGTGAAATAAGCTGTCATGGAAGTTGCAGAATGGTTTGATTCTTCCCAAGGCACCTATATCAGAGTATTTGGTTCCCAAAAGTCACCACATATTTTATCGAGGTGTGTGATTGATAAGGTGATCATGGAGGAGTTTGGATGTCAATTTTTCTCAAGATTGTCACAAATTTTGTAGAAGAAGAATATGTCACCATGGCCTCTCCTTCCTTTATAGGTGGGTTCATATGAGCTAAAGAGTCTAAAGGCGGTAGAAGAAGAATTTGTAGAAATTAGCTGCCTTAGGTTCGATTAAATGAGTTTTCAGTGATATGAAGCTAGGGCACTATGCAAACAACATGTGCTAAGCTACATTTCGCTTGGGCATATGTTCCTATCACTCTGAAAGATGAGGAAAATATTAAGAATTGATATAATGCTTCTAGAACAACTAGACCAAGTGATAAGGCAGGCCCTTCTAACACAACTCATGTACTAGATGTTTCTCAAGAAGGTGACCAACAGGAAGGGCCCACTCAAGATAGTGTTGTTAACCCAAAGAGGAAGATCATGCATGATCTTGAAGGAGAGAGGAGAAGAAAATTAAAAGTTGATCCTAATACAAAGGGTGCAATTGAAGTAGAGAGGGAAGGAAAGGAATTTGAAGAAGCTCAGAGGAAGCAGCAAGAAGAGGAGTAGAAACGGGAAGCATAACAGAAACATGAAGAGGAACACAAGTAAGAGGAAGAAAGGAAACATAAAGAAGAACAACTAAAGAAGAAAATGGAATACAAGCAAAGAAGGAAGGAAGAGATGAAAAAGAAAAAGGAAGAGTTCGCTTATAACGACTCGCCTAATCATAGCACATGTTGCAGTCCATTTCAGATCTTGTACAGCATGCATCCTCGCAAAGTGCATGAGTTGCGAGATCTTGGACATCAAGAAAGGCGAAGTGCAGATGGAGAAGATTTCGCTAACGTGATGAGAGATTTGCATGAGCAGGTGAAAATTAAATTGCAAGACGGTAGCCAAAAGTATAAATAGCAAGCAGATTTGAAAAGAAGGGAAGTACAGTTCAATGTGGAAGATGAAGTCCTCACGTATTTACGCAAAGAACGCTTCCCTAGAGGTGCATACAATAAGCTGAAATATAAGAAGATAGGTCCCTACAAAGTCCTCCAGAAATTTTTAGCGAATGCCTATGAGATACAACTGCCACCAGGGATAGGCATTTCACCCATCTTTAATGTGGCAGACCTATTTCCTTACACTGTTGACCCAGAAGAAGAAGACAGAACCACACGGCCTACACAGAATACCCAGGATGGAGGAGAAACTTGGATGAGACAAATGCCTTACGTTCAACCTCCTAAGATCGAGAGAATCCTTGACACTCAGGTGGCCAAACGAACTTGGTAGAAGGAGTATTTGCAATGCCTGTTCAAGTAGAAGAACCATCCTATTGAGGATAGTTCATGGCTTGATGCCAGGTAGATTGAGCAGGTGGGTTCTTCAGTCGAGAAGCTCATGGACCGGAGTCATGATTTCTTTTTACCCCGGGAGCCTGATGCAGGAGCATCCAGCTAGGGCACCATGATCGGGTGTTGGTCTCCGCCAAGGTGGAAGTTGTGTTAACAAATTGGTTTCTTTATGTTCATTTTGTCAAAGTAGGATGTAAGATTTTGTTTTCTTTTAGTCTCAATATTAGTTAGGGACAGTTTGGTCGGTTAGGATCACTAGTTGTTTGTCTTTAATCAAAAGTAGGTTAATAACTGTTCTGTCATTTTAGAGAAAAAAACAAAATGTGTTCAATGTAAAATCTTGCCGCATAGGTAGAACCGAATACAAGCATAGTTATGTAGCTAATAAGAATTACAACTGAAAAAGTAACTACATAGTTCAGGTAACTGTGAACAAAAGCTCTAAATGTACATGAGAAAATCATTGAAAAGGTTCAGCATTTAGCATACAAGCATTGATAATAAAAGAGCAGAAATTTGAATCCATCTGTGTAACCAAAATATTTTCTTTATTGCTTCTTAATTCTCTAAACAATCAGAGTAATTGACACAGTGCATGTAGACTAGTTTGTCTATTTTCCTTTTCCTAAAGAAACAGAGTCCAAATAGTGAGTATGTATTAATTTCTAGAATGAGGGTTCGTAACCCATGAAAAGAAATCAACAGTGAATGTACAGGAACAAACGCAAGAAAATTCGGACGAATTAAACACATACACACATACAAGCCACATATCATTTTCCCCATTTCGAATCCGTCCACCTGAATGAATACAAGGGTGTCTACAGTGCTTTCTGTTCATTGAAGAAATTACAAACACTACCACAAATTAACAAGCATAGTTCAAGGACGTTCAAGCCAGAACGAAAGGAACAACAGTCAATAGTCACCATTAAGACAAAGGTAATTCAAGCCAACATTTCCCTGATATTTCCTTTCAAATATAATATGAAATGTCTGAGTATACATAGCAGAGTTCGAAAATAACCCACGAACAGTCACAAAACCGATGGCCGAAAAACCCTAGATGAGGGTTTTGGGAAATGAATCCCATATTATACAAATTACAGTCAACAAGCATAGAACCGAGGAAACCTACATTAAAAATGACCTGGACGTTGGACTACAACCTAAAGATATCAACGACAAGCATTGAGGAAAACCATACCCTCAAACTTACAGGCCCTAGTTCTAAAACCAAAAATTGCTGACGGTGACAGAGCCTACCAGGCATAGGCCGAAGTGATTGCTCCAGGCACGCTCAACTGCAAACCCCATAACCTGCAAAAGAACCAAAATCCAACTGTGAACAAACTGTCGACAATGGGAGGAAAAAGAAGTGCATGAATGTATACAAGGAAGGGATACATTTCCTTACCTGAAGGGTTCACGGCAAGAACAGAGCATAGGCCATTGAGCCACGAATTCCATACATTGGTTGAGACAAAGGAGCGACTACATTAGAAGTGGAACAATGGAAAGAGCCAATTGAATCATGGACGCATGAAGTTACCTGCAATGAAGCCGAAGACCGGAGAGTGCCATTGCTTTGCAACTTGAATGCATGCCAAACCACTGATATTTACTAGCAAGATGACCTCATACCAGAACAAAGACTGTGGAGCAAAGACTAGTTAAAATAGTTGTGGAAGAAGCACAAGATTATACTCACACAGGCGAAAAAACCATCTTTGTTTGCATCATGAACCAGGACCAAAAGTTATCCAGGCGAATGTAAGAGCCAAACCCTCAGACAAAGAAACCCTGAACAACACACCCAACAGTTGCAGCACAACTGCATGCACAGGTAGCATAACCTTGCTAGAGCAAACCCTTGACAACAAAGAGCAAAGAGGAGAAATGACCAAGTGATATTCGGAGGGAAGGTTTTGGCGTGAACGAGGAGTGGGAAACACAACCCAAGGCACAATACAACACATTAATTACGCACATAATTGCCACCACATCAAGTTCCAAAAATATCCGAGGTCAAGTCATTAATTATAGCCTAATCCACAGTTAATCATTCTTTATATCATTTAATTAACAACTGATCTAAATAGTGTTGGGCTTGTCCCATCACCTACACAAATGTTTGATATAAGAAAATAAGCATTAGAATGATATCGCATTAGATTCTCTACCATGCATTAGAATGATATCGCATACCTTCAAAAACATCATTGTTGATTAAAATTCTCTTTCTTGAATTTAAGGTAATTTATCTTTATGTTTCAGAACATTTTTGTTTATGAATTTGATTTCAATTTACAACATTCAAAAGAAGCTTCTTTTCCTGAAATAAAGGATAAGATTGCAGGATTAAATCTCTATAATCACTCTGCACACTCGAAGAGGGCAGTGTATAGAAAATAGTTTCAAGTAGATGGTTACAGCTTATAAACCCCCAAGTTCGGTCATTTAAACATCTTTGAAGGTTTTAGGGGTTATATTTGATCAACTTTACATTAATTTGGAGTAACGTTATTGTAACTTATAAGCTTGCATGTTGTAAGGTGCTGCACATTTTTACCTCTTACAAACCTACCAGGAATGCAGATCAACACAAAGATACTTTAACAATCTTATAAAAACATAATAGTACATGAATTATTTGACTTCAAAACTACACATTTGACTATTCTCCCATATCATACAGAAAGAGATATATCCAAGATTAAGCTAAAATAAAAAACATTGTTTTCAATTCAAATGCATATGTTCCAGGAAACCCAACTGTGGCATCAAACAAATGAATCCGGCATAAAAGACTACAACTGGATTACTCGTTTAAAATCATGAATAAAATCTTGAAACATTTTAAGAACAAATTATTTACAAAATTCATCGTTTAACTATACAACAATCGAACAATCGAGACACACTCACCGCATGTCCCCAGCTTTCTCACCATGGTAAATACCCAACAGAATTGAGGATTCAAGGTGATTATTCACATATTTATCCAAGAAAACTTTTTCTGGCCAATTAAAAATAGTTGGTAAGTATATCTCTCTTTTGAAATCTAGCACTTCCATGGATTTCAATACATTCATTAATTTATACCGAGGAATTATCCTCTTCTCCAAGCTGAATAAAGGCAGAACCAGATACTTCACCAAATCATCCAATGAAAGACCCGCTGATTTGACCATAAAATCTACAATACGCTTCAATTTTTCCACAGAATGGGACAATAGTTGTGGCTATCGATGAACTAATCCAGACATTTGTTTTTCTGAGAAACCTAAACATATCAAACTCTGCAATTTTCATTCTAATGTTTCTTTCCCTAGTCCTGAAATTGCACATATGGTGGCACTAAATGATTTTGATCCCTTCATAAATTCGAGATTCTCGGCCTGTTTAAAGAGATCCATAATTTTTTCCTCCGCAACCGTCAGTAGACGGGGTCGCCTCGCCACTAACTGTGATAATGTTTTATCATCAAAGCCTGAACTTAGAAGATGTGAAGCTCTTGATTTAAGCTTATCTTCGCTGAGATTAAGTATTCTTGCACACACACTTCATAACGAAATGAATTTATCAAAAGAAAACTGAATTAAAATAAAATACAATCATTTTTTTAGATTTTCTAATTTCTCTCCTTGCATAATTGGAACATACTGATTTTTAAATAATAATTTGATAAAGATGAGTAAAATCAAATACAATCATTTTTTAGATTTGTTAGTTTCTCTCCTTGCATAATTGGAACATAATGATTTTTAAATAATACTTTGATAAAGATGACTCGTAAGGTTCAAAATAACGTCTTACTGAAAAAAGGTTCAAAACAACGAGGGTGGGCACAAGACTATAAAATCTTCTTAATACAGACAAATATGAGGGGCATGAGCTTTATAGATGAAAAGCAGATGGAAGTTGCAAGGACGACACAATAGTACTGTAGACCTAGAGCATGTAGAATAACATGGTATAAAGGTTGAAAGGTGATTTTTGTCCAAACTGGGGACACAAGTTATTAGAAATATGGTCCATGGGGAAGTATGACAACAAAAATTCAAGAGAGACGGCTACTCGAAAGAGAGCACAAAATATTCAAGAAATCCAAGAGGATTTCATGGACTGTCGGAAAGGCTTGGCAGGAAGAAAGCCAAGAGTTATATAGATTGAGGGGTAATCAGGTAGAAAGAATAAGAGTTTAGTTCTTTAATGACTACTGAAGGAGTGCACGAGGTTGCCTTTAATACTGTAAGTTTCATGAGAAAACCTGCACTAGTGTTATGCTTGCTCGAGAGGAAGTTTCAATCCTTTGTTAGAGACACTGAGAACTCCAGAACTTGGATGGGCAAGAATGTTCACCCATGTGGCTGTCAAAGAGCAAGCTCAAGATACAACCTAAAGCAACTGGTATACGTATATAATAAACAATGAACATATTAGAAAGAAAACATGCTTTTTTTCATATTTTCCTTTACGTATATATTTTTTTCCTTCATCAAAAGCTTTCTTTCAAAGAAAGAGAGCCTAAACTATCAAAGCCAAATCGGCAACACAACCTCAGCCTCTTCAGACCTGCATGATCAGTTTTTACAAGAGATTGACAAGATAAACGAAGAGCTCATCTTGCTCAGAAACCTATCTTGAAGATGCAAACATACCATGGAGCCAATTGCCAATTTAGAGAATTGAAGACCATGTCTAAAGATCCATGTAGATATCTTCGAACACGCTCGCTTGAGAAGAACTCATCTTGCTTAGAAACCCATCTTGAAGATGCAACCATGCCATGGAGCAAAGAGGCGATCTAGAGAAGTGAAGAACATGTCCAAATACCCATGTAGCTAAATAACCAATCAAGACCATAGAAGTGTTTCAATGCACAACAGAACTTGGAGGTGAAAATAAGGCAACTCAACCAATATTGGGAAAAAGTAGTCAAAGTGCAGTTCATGCTTGCCAGATAGGATGCGCGACGAGGGATAATGAATCAGTAACATAAATAATATAGCCAGATGTCAAAAAAATATCTTTTACTACCAGATGTCAAATAGAAAAGCATATAACAGATGTCAATCAGAGAATGAAAAGGTTGACGACTATGTTCATTCATAGGAAGGCCTATCGGCCTAATTATAGTTTAATCCTAACAATAATATTATACATACTAATTTTATATTACTCAACATTCTTTTTAAATTGATCATCACTCAACATTCCAAAATACACTTATTTAACTACTATAATAATATTATAGTTTAATTTTAGAAATAATTGTTGGCACTATGGCACTGATTTAGGGCTATGGCATGGGTGTTTTCCTTGATGGCAACTTTCTTTGGTAACAGATCTCAGTTCAGGCTTTCAGAATGAAGGAAAAGGCATATACGCAGGTTCTTCTAGACTAAGGCGTGTATACACGCAGGTTAGACGTTACAAAGGCGCGTATGCGTATACACGCACTTTCACACAAGAAAAAGCGTGTATATGTTGGAGAACTTACTTTTGGACCGTGGTAGTTAGTCCTTGGTATTTGAACCTATGGTTTTGGACCATGGTGTCTCGTCAGACGTGTTGATCCCAAGTATTGGGTCCATGGTATTGATTTATTATGGTTTTGGACCGTGGTATTGTGAAAGGCCTAAGGCTATAAAAGAGGAAGGAGATCATTTGGAAAATGATCATCTGAATTATTGAATATCTGATAATGTGCTAGATCTGATATATTGGTGATTGAGGTTATGGTGAAGATCTAGATTTGAATGAAGGAGGAACCTTAGCACAAAGAGAAGGATAAGTTCTATTGATGGGTAATAATCTTAAGGCTTGAATGATAATATCTTTGTATGATTTTGATCTATTAGATGTGGCGCATCTGTGATCTATAAATCTGATAATCTGGGTTAATTAGTGTCTGAATATTTGAAAGAGTGAATTATCCTTTATAGGTCTATACGCAGGTTCAGTGAAGCGAACGTGTGTATGCATGCTGGTACAGTGAATGCAAAACGCGTATACGCAGGTTTCTCCAAACAAAGAAGCATATGCACGCAGGTTTCAGGTTACTAAAGTAGCGTTTATCTTTTGAGTTGTGATCTAGCTGCTTCTGTTTATTACTGTAGTGTTCTGGGTTTAGAATTTGGTGTATAGTTACTGTTACTGTGATTTGGGTACATCTTTCAGAGAAGTGTCTACTTGATTCAGTGCTAATTGGTGAAAAGGAGATTGTTTGATGCAGAAGTTGTTTGATGATTGATTGATGTTCATGGATCTAGTCTGAAAATTTATGAAACGTGGTCCCTGGAAGAAAGAGAAGGTTGTAGCCTTCAGTAGGTCAGCACCTACGTACTAGTATCTTGGCTAGTGCAAGAGCTAAGGGGGTTGTAGCTCCCTTTCAGGAGAAGCTGGAAAACGAGAGAGGGTTGTAGCTCTTTGCAGGTTGCAACCTGTGTACTGGTAAAGGACTGCACTAGTACATTGTAAAAAGAAGTTTCTAATTAAAAGAAGATAGAGACGAATTGCAGCAGGTGGTTTTCACCCACATTGGGTTTCTACCTTATATCTT